>PVKS010001086.1:0-154005 GCA_004027875.1 Aplodontia rufa | reverse complement strand
ATTCACTAAGGGGTCTAGCTATCTATCTTGTTTATTTTTTTCAAAGTACCAGCTCTTTGTTTCATCAGTTCTTTTTATTATTTTTTTATTGTTCCCAATTTCATTGATTTCAGCTCTGATCTTGGTTATTTCCTGTCTTCTGCTGGCTTTGGGGTTAGATTGTTCTTCTTTTTGAAGGGCTTTGAGATGAAGCATAAGCTTATTTATTTGGGATCTCTCTTCATTTTTAATGTGGGCACTCAGTGCTATAAATTTTCCCCTTAGGAAAGCTTTCATGCTGTCGCAAAGGTTTCGATATGTTGTGTCTTCATTTTCATTCTCTTCCAAGAATTTTTGGATTACTTCTCTCATGACTTCTTGGATCCATTCTTCATTTAATAGAGTATTATTTAATCTCCATGAGTATGTGTGCTTTCTGTTATGATTATTGCTGTTAATTGCTAGGGTCATAGCATTGTGATCTGAAAGGACACACGGGATAAGGTCTACTTTTTTGTATTTGCTGAGATTATCTTTATGAACCAAAATATGATCTTTTTTGGAAAAGGATCCATGTGCTGCAGAGAAGAAGGTGTATACTACTAACTTGGGATGGAAAATTCTATATATGTCTATTAAGTACATTTGATTTACTATGTTATTTAGGCTGGTGATATTTTTATTGATTTTTTGTTTTGATGATCTATCTAATGGTGACAATGGAGTGTTCAAGTCTCCCAGTATTATGGTGTTGAGATCCATGAGTGGTTTGATGTCATGGAGTAATTTATTCACATAGTTGGGTGCACTGTTGTTTGGAGAGTAAATATTAACTATGGTTATTTCTTCCTGTTGAAGGGTTCCTTTTAGTACTATGTAGTGGCCTTCTTTATGTCTTCTGATTGATTTATGTTTGAAATTTACTTTGTCAGATATAAGTAAAGTGACACCAGCTTGTTTTCTTGCACCTTATGCAAAATAGATTTTTTTTCAACCTTTCACCCTTAATCTGTGGATGTCATTGCCTGAGAGGTGAGTTTCTTGTAACAGCTCTATAGTATATTTTTAGATCTGGTATGGCAAAACCGCCTGATTCATCTTTCTTGCTTAGTAATGTTTTGGCAATTCTTGGTTTCTTATTGTTCCAAATGAATTTGAGAATTGCTTTTTCTATATCTGTAAAGGTATCTTAATAGGGATTGCATTAAACCTGTGTAGAGCTTTTGGTAGAATGGCCATTTTTATTATGTTAATTCTGCCTAACCAAGAGCATGGGACATAGTTACTACTGCTTGTTTTCAGACTCCATTTTCATGAAGTATTTTTTCATTTTTTTACTTTCAGCCTGTGGGTGTCTTTGCATATGAGACTCTTGCAAACAGCATGCAGTTGGGTATTATTTTTAAATCCATTATGTCAATAAGAACTTTAATTGGGAAATTTTGACCATTTTCATTCAGTGTTGTTATGGATATATGTTTGATATTTCCTGCCACTTTGTTTTTTTTTCTTATATTTAATTCAGTCTTGATTTTCACTTAGCATCATATCTTTGGGAATTTTAGGGTTTATTTGAGTTCTTCTGTGTGTAATATTTGAGTATTCCTTGTAGTACTAGCTTCAGAGCAAAGCTGCACTCTTCTTCCATGTAACAGACCAGCTCTACCTTCAATCTGTATAGAGTCCTTGACCTAATACCCTACTCCATATGTATTTCAAGACCTCAAGTCCAAAGTCCTACCCTATCTTTTCCTAGCTCCTTATGGGTTTTGTGCTTCCAGGTCCCATTACAACTCTTGGATCTGTTGCAGTACGTGATTATTTCTCTCTCTTGATTGCATATACGACTATATATGTGTCTATCTGTACTTTTTTTGTTTCTATCTGTATTTATAAATGCAAAACACCTATGACTTTCTTGTAAAAAGAGGCCATGTAGGTCAGTAACCTTGACCGAAAAGTATCAATTCATGGAGATACTTCTCTTTTTTCAGGGCTGAGGACCAAACTTGGGGCTAGGCAAGTGCTCTGCCACTGAGCTAAATCCCCAACCCCACATGGAGATACTTCTATAGGATAAAGGCTATATGCTTTTATTCTCTCTCTTGCATGTCAAGACTCTAAAAGGTTCATATCTGCTATCTCTATCATTTTCTGTTCCACTGGTAGTCCTTAAATTTTTAAATTGACTCAATTTTTAAGGCCCTTTGCCACTTTCTCTCCAAATAATGTGAATTTTTCCCCTGATATTTCTTTTTATCTGGATGGAGTTGATTACCATATAAAGATTCGGGGAATACACACATACAAATACACACAAATCCTAAAATTTACATTTTAACATATTGCTCATATTTCTTAAAATAAATTGAAGTGTAGAATATACTTTGGAAAAATACTGAAACATGAAATATTCAAGCCTCCAAGTTCTGCAAAAACATATTTATCTAAGAGGATTGAAATACAAAATTAAGCATGGTGATTAGCTATGAGCAATCTAATGTAATGTTTTCCATAGTACTATTTGATATATAGAAACCTTGGCTTGGGTTCATGCGGTATCTATTCAGGAATCTTTTAGATAACATTTAGTTTCTGCCAAGTTGCAATGTGTGATCATTTTCCAGGCATCATGATGGTTGAAGATGTTGTTTTGCCACATTCAGTCTGGCTCCTTACTGCAATAGTGGTAATAACTGAAATCCATTAACAGAGGGAGAAATGCCCATCTGCAAGATAGCTCTTTGTGAAGGAATTAGTAACCCTGTAAATACAATATAGTCTGTTTAAATAGATCCCAGCAAAGGTCCTGCTACTCAGAGTCAAATGATATAAGATCCCACCATTTTTCCTCTGAAGTGGTTTCTTTCAAACAATACAATAAAATATATATTACATTCATTTTGTCTTACAGATTGGAACACTTAAATCATATGTTTGATCAAACCTTGAAGTCAGAGGGTATCCTATTAGGGTCAATGATGCTTATAATGAAAATTTTGTAGTTGGGTAGAAAACTGTGAAGTTAAACAAAATAACTTCATCAATGCATATTGCTATAATTGTCTATTTTATGTTATCTTCTCCCTGAAAGGATCAGTTCCCCTGGTCTATAATAAAACAATGTTGAAGCAAGATAAATAAACAAGCGTTGTCTAAGTTTTAAAATTCTGAACAGGACAGGAAATCAGGAAAATAGCACTGGGATCAAACCATGAAGATTTTGAATTATGAACAGTAATTCAATAGAATGAATAAAAATACTAAAACAATTTATTGCCTAACATAAGCAGCTTTTAACACATAGTAATAATGATAGCATAAGAATTTTGTCCTTATGATCATTTGGGTTAGGTCTTATATTTGCCATAGAATCCCAAAAACAAACATTTGTGCAATTGATGGGAGAAAGAATGGCCACAAATCTAGAAATTAAACCTCTAAATTAGATCCTACTTACCAAAGGAGCAGATAACAAACCGACTAGTGCTGAATAATGCCTGATTTGGAAGGAAACCAAATAGACTCCCACTTTAACTGACTTACTTTTGGACAGACAGGATAGGTGTGAAGAAGAGTAATGCTAAAGTACTCCAAATTAGGCAATGTTTTCACAATCCTGTGATTATGAAATCCAAAGTCATTTATTTTAAGCATGTTCATATGCTTTCAATCAAAACCAAAATAAACAAGGGTAGGTATTTGTTGAAAGTGTTATGAAGAAAAAGCACAAGGAAAGCAATGACCAAATTTGATTTAAATAGCAATCTCTGGTAGTCGCTGTTTACAAATCAAATCAATAAAATAAAATTTATTTTGGTGCAATAAGTATTCATACAGATATCAAATTAAATTTCTTCTTCCTCCCCACATATATGCCAAATACAAATGATGATAATTTGCCTGTATAGTAATTTATTTATTCAAATCAATACATGTATTTTGAAAAAAATAAGACTTCAGAAAGCATCAGATTTCTTTCCAAGCAAATAGCTATTGCATTTTGAGGAATACAGATCTTGTTTTATTGGTTCATTGTAATAAAAAGAATCTAAAACAATAACTTTAACATTTTTTTCTCAAGATAAAGCTCAAAGAGTTTTGCAAATGCTTATATTATAGGTTTTACAAATACTGTGGCCAATGAAAAAAATTACCTTACGAAAATTTTATTAACCTGAGATTTTCACATATTAAAGGAGTGATTAAAATTCTTTCTTGGGGTCATTGTGAAATTTAATCTTTTACATTATTGTCTTTTTGTATCCTTAATGTATCTTTATGGCAAATACAAAATAAAACTGAGCATTTGCTATTATAGGAAACATTAAATAGCATATGATCTGACAATAGAACTTCTGATCACAGAGAAACAATCTTCATAAACTGTAAACTACCTGTTTAGAAAGTGTATCTTAGGTTCTACATCATGATAATTCAGATTTAAAGCCTGCATCAGGGGATGTTAATTCAAATGCTTTCAACATAAATGAACAAATAGAGATAGATTCCAACTGTGTGCACAACTGACCTAAAGGCATTAAAGGTACTTTTTAGCTTATTATTTAATAGTATGGTAATCCCCAAATCATCTGATGTTAACATTAGCTTCAGTGTGGCCAAAAATCCACCTAAATAATTTCACATAGTAATTTCATTCAGATTTCACAATCTTCCATTTTGTTAGGCAGGAGACCTTTATTATTTAAAAATGTATGAGATATTTAAGGCTTTGACCTGTTGATCAACTTTTCATGAATTCTCTCTGAAATTATATACATAGACCAGGTAGTAGACAATATAGCTATCTTTCTGAGAGACTGGTCTGCACTACACTGGCAGGCTCAATAATCATACCAACAACCCTCATGGAATCTATTATTTTTTGAACCAGTATCATTTTCTGCAGGTTGGAAGGAAAGCAGACCTAGTCAGAAAAATTAAAAAGTAAATAAATAAATTTTATAAAGGAGGGTGAATGGAACTTGGATCACTTCAAGTTTCTTTTCCTAAAATATATAGTGAAGAAGTTCTTGTGGCATACCTAAACTCTGACCGTGTGTAAAGAGATAGCGACACTGACAGAGTGACACTGTGAAAGCAGCTAACCTTCAAAGATCCAGAGTTTGATGATACAACTCCTCTCATCTAAGGTGCCATAGAATTCCGTCAGGTAATATCTTGCCTTGGATAGACAGGTCACAACAAAGCTGGCCCTCCATTGACTGACAGAAAGTTTAAAGAAAGAAGAAACCCAAGTGTGGAGGTTCCAGCACTTGGAGCAGAAGCTGTCCAAAGAGCCACAAGGTCGTGCTACACCAATTGTCTGGCACTTTCCAAGACATCAGCTGCATTCAATGAATTTTTTTTTCCTTTTAGAGGGGAGCATATAGAATGTGAAGATTTTAACAAGAAGTCTAAATAAGAAAGATTTATTAAAATGAGCACGTCAGTATTTCAAGTCAGCCATGCATACCAAAAGTGTTTGGTATCTTTCTAATAATTAAGGCACCAGATCACTATCCATATGGGAGAAAAATAGTAACTGAACACACTGATTTAAAAAGAAGTTATAAAAACAATCATGTTTATTCTTATGACCACACAAAATCCCTCAATGATTCCACAGCAATATCCTCCCATGAAATCAAGTAAAAAGGATTTACTAGTCCATTGTGCTTTTCATACCCAAGATGTTGGCTTGTCTAACACTCCTATAAGCCTCCACAGAAAACAAATTAACATAACATTAAAAGTTGATGTAATCACCATAAACCTCTCTGAGTGGATGCAATCTAAAAGAAAAAAGATTTCTCCAGAGTATACCTTTTATATTCCCTATCAGTAATTTATTTGCTTTGTGTTTTCATTTGTCAGGAATGAACTCAGGGAAAATCAATATAAACAACAAATACAAATCTCCAATCGATAATATTTATGCATATAATGAATCAAGCTGATTTCATTTTCCATTTCAGTTGTGTGTTAAAAGATGGGGTTTAATGGTTAATGAATAAAAGATGTATTTTGTTCTATACAATGAAAGAATTATATCCAAAAATATAAAATTTATTTTTTAAATAAATTCCATGTAAATATTTATATGTTGAATGAAATATATTCATGTACTCATAATACTTTTTCATTTGGAAATGATAGCAATCTAAAGAAAATATGTAAGATATTTCTATAGGAAATTTTTGTGCAGCATCATTTTTAATTGGTAATACGGAAATACTATGAATATGTAAATAAATATTCATTCATATGTATGAGTAACATTTAGTAAAAATATTATTTTGATTCTCTTGTTATTTTCAAATGTAGAAAAAATGCTGGATATCTCCAAATGGTTGAAGACAACTTAATTAAAACAAAATGTTGCATGAATGTGTATGTCCCATGAATTCTAAACTATATATAATTTAGTGAAATATAAAATATACATCCCAAGGAAATTCATCAAGAATCCTTTAAATATGCAATTTCTTTTTTTATGTAAGTCCAGAAGATATCATGACTAAATGTTTTAGTCAGCTTTTATATTGCTGTAACTAAAGGACCCAAGAAGAAAAATTTTAAGAGGAAAAATTTATGTGGGAATTCAGGGTTTCAGAGGTCTTAGTTGATGGAAGGCCAGCTCCATTCTTCCAGGCGAGATGTGGCTAAACATCATAGCAGAAAGCATGGCTCCAGGAAGCAGAAAGAAACTCCACTCGCCAGATGCAAAATATATACCCCAAGGCATGCCCCCAATGACACACATCCTCTAGCCATCCCTACCAGCCTACAACCACCAGTTAATTCCATCAGTGCAATTAACTCACTTATTGTGTTAAGGCTATCATAACCCAATCATTTAACCTCAGCCTTCCTGGATTATTTCACATGAGCTTTTGAGGAACATCTTTAATCCAAACCATAACACTAATATTCCTTCAAGTATTTACTTTTTGAGAAGATTAAAATTTAATATTTTAAAATAATATTTTCCACTCTGTGCTCTGTAAGTCTCAGGAGCTCTGATCAATATAATATAATATAATATAATATAATATAATATAATAATATAGTATAATCACATGTAAAAAGGTAAATTTTGAGAATCAAAGAAGAACCTCTTTTCCAAGAGTTTCATCAAGATTATTGGGGTCAACTTCCATTATGACAGCTTGAGCTTTGACTTATCCACAAAACCAATCACTGCCAGTGTCCTGGAATGCATAGATGAGGCAAATCTGTTTCTTATGCCCAGCCTTGAAACTTTAAGGTGGATGCAGCCAAAACCAACACTAAAGTGTGAAAGTGGAAGAAAAATGGCTTTCTGCTGAAAAACTAAGATGATGCTCTTTGAAAAAGGGAAAATAGATGCCAGGTAAGCAAAGCACTGCTATTTAAAGGGAAAACTGGAAGATTTAACATGCCAATGTGGAGCATTGAGAAAGAATTTAGTAGGTGCTGTGATCTGAGTATTTCTGTTCCTCATAAATTCACAAATTGAAATCTGATCTGCAAATGATGATGTTAAGAGGGGGAGCCTTTGGGAGGTGGCTAATAGGTCTTGGGAACAGAGCCTTCATTAGTGGTATTAGCACCAATGCTATAAAAGACACACTGAGAGAGCTTGCCTTTTCACCATGTGAGAATATACCAAGAAGGCACCTTCTGTGAGTAATGAGCCTTAACAGACAGAAAATCTGCTGATGTCTTTGTCTTGGACAGTCTAGCCTCTCCAACTCTGAGAAGTAAATTTTGCTTACAAATCATACAGTTTATGGCATTTTTGTTTTAGCAGCCCAAATGGGCAAAGATTGTATGTATGTAGACAAGGATTTATGGATTACAGTAAGGCACAGTTATAATTGGAATCATGAATGTATATTGATTTTTATTTTATTTTTAATTTTGGTCAGCAGTCAAGGTAGAAGAACAAAAATAAAAATAAAAAAGATAATGAGCTCTTCAGGAGAATCCACTTTTCCTTTGTCTGTTTCTGTGAGCCATCTGTATGCCTTGATTTATAACTTATTTCTTCTATTTTTCACTGTTAGAAATGTGGTATCTCGCTGATGCTCATTAACAGTCTTATCTTCTTCTCTCTTTATAGCCCTGAAAGTTTCTTAGCTTTTAAGGGCTCATTGATTATATTGGCCCCACTAGAATAATCTAGACTATTCTCCCTATTTCAAAGTTCTTAACCACACCTTAACCACACCTGAAAATCTCCATTTGCCAACTGAGGTTATGTATTCCATTTTCTGGTCATTGGAGTCTGGACATCTTTGGGATGGGGGAACATTAGTCATTCTGTCACACCCACTATTTCTAGACAATTCACTTTAAGTGAATCTCTGTTAAGTGACATACATTATGGAAATTCTTCTCTAACCCAGATGTGGGAGTCTTCTTTAATTGGTGCTTTCATTCTTTTATATTTATTGATGTTATATTGTATATATCTACCATTGTTTTAGATTTTTCTTCTTCAAA
This sequence comes from Aplodontia rufa, assembly GCA_004027875.1. NCBI lineage: Eukaryota > Metazoa > Chordata > Mammalia > Rodentia > Aplodontiidae > Aplodontia > Aplodontia rufa. The sequence continues at coordinate 145,536 of PVKS010001086.1, read as the reverse complement.
CAGGTTTATAAAAACAACAGTGGCTAATAAACTAGAATACATCTTCAAGTGTTTTGTGATTCTCAATATTGTAATTTTTGTGTCCACATTTCTCTTTTTTTAAAAGGTAAATAGGATAATTAGATGATATACCAATACACTATATTTTAGCACATTGGACAATATATTTCTGTTACCTTCATGTGTGTGGCTCTGTGATTGGTTAGAAATTCTTAGTTTTTATCACCAATATTTAGTAAAAATCATATCATGCTCTGAATTCTTTTGATGATGAAAAGGATAAAGCTAAAACCTGTCTAATTTTATATTACATAAGAAATGTTTCTTTTACTCAGGTGATTTTATGATTATTTGCCTTTAAAATATGACAATTCCAAAGAAAATATCCACTTGATTTTCACTGAGTATCTGTCACAAGTTACTTTATGTGTTGACATTTATTTTCCTTTAGAATTGTTTTCTTACTTCAATTTTAGTTTTTCCGATTTGTTTGCCTTTCTTTTCAAATATACTAACTTTGAATAGGTTATATATAAATCATATTTATCAGATTGATTTCATCTCTTTGTTCTTTTTTCTCTGTATTTTAAACATTTGTTTCAACTGTGCTCACCATCAATTACTCTGCCTCCAGGAGTTTCAATTTCATACTATACTATTCCTAATTCAGTTTTAGCTTCAGTACTGTTATTTTTATCCTTTTAATTTCTTAAACATGTCAAACACATTCTTATATCAATCAGTTTATTTATCAGTTTATTTCCATTTCCTATTTTATAGAATTTATTCTTTAATTTCCTGAATAATACAAGTTATTTTGATGCCTTCTCAAATTTTCTGGTAGTAATATCTTTCCTGAAATAAAATATCCAAAATAAACTTTTAAAGTCCCCTTTGGCATGCTTATCAAAGTAATATGTAGATTGCTAATTTGTGGCAGGACAGTAATCTGTGTCAACAAGTGAAATGTTTTATATTCTTTCATCAACCATTACCAACATATCATTCAAAAAATGAAAACAAAAAAGTTCAGCTTCAAATTACCAAGTCCAAAAGATTTACCCAAAAGAAGTCAAAGTAAAAAAATAAACAAACATATCTTATGAACTTATTTTTTCTCCTTCTCAAAACAAGGTACACATATGAAAACCGGAAAAGAAAGTCAGGTTTCAGTAAGAAAAAATTGTGAACATTAATAGTGACTGAAGTTTTCTGTAGTGGAGAAGTGTGGTTTTGAGGACTGAGGGAGAGTAGAAGCTGCAATTCTCCCCTTTAATTCTTGATGCCAGTGGAAGATGAGGAGTGAAGAGTGAGTCTAAATGGAACTAGGCTGGGGACTCAGATTCAAATTCTAGTCAGTTCTAGAAATAAATTCAGTTAATTTTGTTGTACTTCAAGTTTAGGATTATAAAATATTATATAAACTCATATGATTTCATTAATTTTGATTCAGATATTTTGTGTAAGTATTATATTTATTTTATAGTTACTCATGTTTAAATGAGAACTGTTATTGTTTGGATATGAGGTATCTATCAAAGCTCCTGTGTGAATGTAGGAATGTTCAGGGGCAAATGATTGGATTATGATAGCTGTGACCGAATCAGTCCATCATACTTTGAATGGGCTGACTGGGTGGTAACTGAAGGCAGGTGGCAAGGGGGCATGACTGAGGACGAGGGTCACTGGGGATATGCCCTGGAAGAGTTGTTCTTCCTGTTGCCCCTCACCCCCACCCTCTCTCTGCCTCCTGACTCCACCATGAGTTCAGCATCTTTCTCCCACTGGGCTCTTAATTCCCTCCTAGACCCAGAGCAAGGCAGTCAGCTATCTATGGACTGAAACCTCTGAAGTTCAAATCTCCAAATGAGTTTCTCCTCCTCTAAGTTGTTTTTGTTGGGTATTTTGGTCACAACAGTGAAAGGGTAACTAAAACAGAAATTGGTACCAGGCATGGGGGCTGTTTCTATGACTAACCTGACTAGGTAGTTCAGAAGCTGGTTGGTATGAGAAATTTAGAAAATTAGAAATTTAGAAATTTAGAAAAGCTTAGAGACACAAGCTGGAAAAGCCTTTAGAATATTCTAAGAGGAGCTGAATGGGTGATTCTGGTGGAAGCTCAGAAGAGCAGAATGCCAAAAGGAATGCAGACTATGCTCATGAGGTTTCAGAAGGAAATGAGGACTTTCCTGGGAGCTGGACTAGAGGTCACCTATTTTGTATTCTGACAAAGAAGTTGACTACATTGAGAGAGAAAGAGAGTGAAACAATTTTATTTAGCTTTTCATCTGGTTTTCATTACCCCAACACTTGTGTACAAGGTGCTGGGGTTTGAACCCAAGTGCTAATGCATGCCAGGCAAGCATGATACCGCTGAGCCACTGCTCCAGCCCCCACCTCTTGACTCTTGACTGACTGCAGACTTTTGATGACATCAGACTTTCAAGTTTGCACTGCACCTGACATCTCTAGGTTACTTTGGCCCATGCTAACTACTTCTAATTCGAACTTCTTCTTACACATTTTGTGGTTGGAGAGAGTTATCTTTATTTCCATCAGTTCTAGAATCTGGTTTGTGTAAGGTTCATGAACTGCTGAAGGGTAACTTGTATTCTTTTTCTTGGCATTTGGGGCCAGCATTTCTCCTGCAGATAACAGGGAGGTTTTTTAGTTTGTTTGTTTGTTTGCTTTTTGTAGAGTAATGTAAAATAAAGATGTTGACTTAAGGAATGCAAGGTTCAAGCATGTGGGGATGAGCACATTGGTCCAAATTTGTAGAATTATTCTCTTAACCTCAAGTTCACATTGCACACATCTGTTTCTTACCTATCATTAAAAATCAGGGTTAAAGGAATACCCACACATTTTCTCCCATAGCCAAGACACTAGAACCCTCGTTTCTCCAAATTATGTATATTTTAAGGATTTACTAGAAAGCTTTCCCATAATTTCGTGCAACACAGCACTACTCTCTCTGAAAGAGGAATTCTGCATTGTCTCCTGGGAGCTTCCTTCTATTTGGCTCAGTCTCAATTGTCCAGAGCATCTGGTTGACTCTATTCCATAATTTCCACACTGGTAAAAGACTTTTTAACTTATCTTTCCCATTTCTTTTTAGGTTTTTATTGTTTGTTGTTTGTGTTATAAGTTTTGTTTTCCCCATGTCATCCACTTTGCCATAATCTCAGAATTCTCTCCTGTATGCATTTTCATCCCTAAAATATTTATATATCCTACAAGACAACTCTGGGGAACAAGAAGGCTTAGAGGAAAGAGATTGGCAAGCTGCCTCAGCAATAGCATCTGGCAGCTGCAGTCAGCTGGGGCTCACAAGGTTCTGGTAGAGAACAACTCAATGCCAACTCCACAAAGCTAAGAGCCCAGTGGCTTTCTCAGCCACCTACGGCATTTTGTCTGAATCTCCATGCTACTTAAGTGTCCTGATGCTAGATGGTAGAATGTGCTGTGACCTGAAACAACTGTACTTCATCACTTCACCATACAGAATAATCACAGGAGCGTGAGATACACCTCTGCTTAGGGAAGAGCAAACTTGGCGAATTGTAGTTAAATGAAGGAATTGTAAAACTGCAGGGCCAACCACAAGCAACAAACTGAGTTCCCTAATCTTTTACCATCCTGCTATAAACATTTTTGCAGTGGTCTATGATAATAAATTAGCAAAGCTGGCTGAGGCAGCCTCTCCTAGGGTAAGACAAGATTAATACTAGAGCTTCCCAAGAAAGTGTCCTCATTCACAGGATGGAAACAACTGTCCTTTCACACTTGAAAATAGTGGGCATTCAAGAAATAAGGGAGCTCTGCAAGCCTTAACGTATAGCAAATAATTAATTTTACAAAAAATGAAGAAAATATTCGTTTTATATTTTTGAAGACAATATAATATCTTTCCAACCCTGAAAAGAGTAACACAAAGCTTTGAAGTAAAACCATTACAATTTCAGCTTTTACTGAATATCAGATGTTTTTTGCAGCATTTTGTTAAATTCTAGTGCCTATATATATGCACTACTGAATGCTTTTTGTCATAAAATTAGGCACTGCTATAGATTTCATCATGTAGATAGAAAATACAAAGTGATCTTGGCTTTCCTGTGTAAAGTAAACTATAAAATTGAATTATGATTGCTGAACCATTTTAGTTTATTCAGTTGAACCTAGCACATATTTTTCTTAATTTATTCATTGAAATTGATAAATATTTATAAAGTATCTACTTACGCTAAGAACTGTCTTAGGAGTTTGGGATACAGAGTCAAACATGAAACTGTCACAATAGATGAAGGGAACTGACATAAGTCAATAATTACAAAAGAATGGAGACTAACTGCTTCAGGCCTTTAAAGGAGGCCTTGAAGAGATGACATCTGACTAGGCAAAGTGAATTCTTACGGTTTGATGTTGCCCTGGCACCCATTTAAAATATAAATTTAACTTTCTCAAGCTGGGCTCAGTTGATCTTCACACAACTCTACAACTCCTTCCAGTTCTTCAGTGCGGTCAGTCCACATATGAGACTTATAAACTTCCTGCTGGTGACTTTTCCCCAGTGGGCAAATAGTTGCAATCAGCTGGACTGGCCTTGCTGATTTCCTCCCCATGCATGTACTCTGCAGATACTCAGACATAGTATAACCTCCTGGAACATGTGCCTGCTTGCTTTAACCATAACAATTAAAACTCCCCCCAGGAAACCTTTTTAGATAATGCCCTGGGCCCCAATGAAGGTGTTAACCATCAGATCCCCCTAAACCTCCCCACGCCTTTCCCGTGGTGTTCACTGACCTCCACATGGCCTTCAAACATTCCCTGCATGCACAGGGCCTGTAAATAATCATTATTTCCATTCTTATCTCTCCTACTAAAGGATGCTCTCCATTCTAAAGACCCAAATTATAACAGCTGGGTATATAAATGGGAGCTCATGAGTAGAAAGTCATAATTATAGAGAGAAGGAATAAAATGAGCAAATGAATAGATATGGAAAAGATTTACTGAGTTCAGGAAACAGTAAATCCTTCAACGACTCTGAAATATAGGGTGCATTATGAAAAGTGATATGAAATTAAAACAAATGAAAATTCATGCCTAATGATGAAGAACTACGTATCATGCTAAAGAGTGTTCATTTTGTCTGGTACACAAATGGTAAAAATTAAATGTTTTTAAACTACAGATTGATATGAACATATTTTACTTTTAGAACAATATGAAGGACAATGGAAAGAGGTACGATTAAATTTAGAGGAAAATTTCACCTAATTTCAATCTTTAAACACATATTAAATCTTTTCATCAGTAAAGTGATATTGATTTAAATGCATTTGTTTGGTTTTCTAAATTCAAAAAATACCTATTCTTCGTGCTTAATTAAGTGGTTTTATGATCAATTACTCTATATCCAGAGAAAAATCTGAAACAATAGTCAATAGTGTTTTAGAAGGTTTCTCCATTTTGATATTTTCAATCATTGATTCCTATTTTCTTAGAACACTTTATTTTATGTTTTTAAAGAGGGAGGGACAGTAAGAGAGACAGGAAGAGAGAAACAACTTTATTCAGTTTTTCACATGGCCTTAGTTGCTCCAACACTTAGTTGTGTACGTGGTGCTGGGGTTTGAACCCAGGTCCTCATGCTTGCCAGGCAAGTGCTGAAACCGCTGAGCCACTGCTCCAGCCCCTATTAGAACACTTTAGAGCTTCCATTTATAATTGCTTTGCTAAGCATTTGGGGGGTTGGGGGAATCATTTATTTCCTGGGATCAAAATGGAAGAGTTTTCTGCTTTTAAAATTGATTGGCCAAAGTACCAATGATCACTTAGGTAAAGAGGATCTCATTAGAATGACATCTTGAAAACAATCTCCTTTAAAATAATTCATTGGCAAATTGGTCACCCTTCTCTGATCACAATTTTCCACAAATTCCATTTAATTTTCATTTTTCCAAAAATAGTTTTTCAACTTACATAATTATCAAAACAAGGCAGACTAATTTACATTAAACTAAAAATAATGCTCTCATCTCACCTGCCTTCAAGTCCACTCTTGTGATAATCAATATCCACAGTTCATATCTACCCAGCGTTTGGTGCATTTTTCAATTTTCTCAGCAACATGAGCTAAAGTGCCAAAGCTAAAAATAATCAATGGAATAGACAGGGACTACCTTTTTATGAAGAGAAACTAAAAGGAAAAGAAGAAGGAACAGGAAGAGAAAAATGAAAGATGCAAAGAGATTCTGAGCTTGCAAACCTGATTTTTCATTTCATGTAAAAAGACAGCAGAGGTTTTAGAAGACAATGTTTTCAATAAATGAGTTGCCTTTAGTGGAGTGTCATCATCTTTATCCCCTCTACCTCTTGGGAAAAGCTGGACAGCTGCCTGTTACCTTCCTCACAAGCCATAAGTGCAGAGGGTTCCAAGACAGATGGAATTCCTGCAAGAAAAGGAGCTTTGCAGTACTTCTCTTCAGACTGCAGAAACATTGAGACTCTCTCTGTTATGTCAGCAAGAGCTTGGTGAAAGCCCCTGAGTGAGTAAGCATGTTGCATCTCCTGGAATGGGATGGCATTCAATCTCTGAGCATCAGGAAGTTGCCTTTGTCCTCCCTGGGGAATTCTACAGACAAAGATTGGAATGGGTAGCTGCATCCAGGTGGGGAGAGGGAAGAGGATAACAGCAGAAGCAGCTAAACTCCCAACATTTTAGAATTAACATGGGCCTAATGGCCTCTGAGAAAGGTAGCCTGGCTTCATCTATCTATATAGCATCTACCTGGGAGTAAACTTTTCTGATAAGAGAATACTATAAGTGTGAAGTTATAGATAGGCCATGAAATGGAGCTCATACAAGGGCTTCAGGGAGCTCTCAGAAGATCAGTCAGTTATTGCTTCATCTATGTCAGAGAACTGTGCTGAGGCAACTGCAGAAAATTGCAAAGAAGCTGCACACCTGCAATCAATGCAAGACAGTAGTCGAGCCTTAGTAACATATTCAAAAAAGCAAGATGCAAAAGACTACACACACATGAATCTCATTTATGAAGTTCAGACTCAAGCAAAACTAGACAATATACTGATTTACCATACGTGTGTGACAATTGATTTTTAAGAAAAACAGCAAAATAATGACAAGCATAAAATTTAATATAGCAACCACCTCTGAGAGACAGGAAAAGCGAAGACAACCACATGGGTAGAAATAAATTAATATTATTGTCAAGTTTCCATTTTGGATGGTGACTTAGAGAATGTTCATGACAAAATAATTAAATAACTAATCAAATATAAAATGACTTTTGTAGAGGCTGAATATGTTAATGCCATGGCCTATGATTTCTCTTCAACAAAGAGACATATTTAAAGAAAGGGTAAGGACCTCACTGTGATATCTATATTCTTTAAATTAAGTTTTAACTAATAAAAGTTGCAAACATACACCAGATGTATTACATTGGTATTAATAAATTTATATATATCCATGCCAGATGTAAGTAGAGACTGTGTATTGAAACTAAGTACTGACCACAAGTTTCCCCTCGGTCTGCCTCACTTCTTGCTGCTCCAAACTTAGGGGTGTAAATGGAAAATATTTCTATGTGTTATGATTCTTTTATTAATTTTCAATTTTGTGATTTTTTTTGTACCAGGAATTGAATCCAGGGGTGCTCAACCACTGAACTGTATCCCTTGCTCTTTTGTTTTTTATTTAGAGACAGGGTCTCACTAAGTTTCTTAGGCAATGTGGTGAATCTTATGAAATGAATGGTTCATCCTTCAAACCAATCTTGCTTGCTATACATCATTTTTTTTTTCAAAGAGAGAGTGAGAGAGAAAGAGAGAGAGAAAGAAAGAAAGTATCAATTTTTAAGTTAGTTTTTGGTGTGTCCTTCGTTGCTCCAACACTTTGCTGTATACATGCTGCTGGGGTTGAACCCTGCCTTGGCTTCCAGGTAGACACAGATGTTTTCATATTTCCTTGACCAGTTATTCACATTTTGGAAGGTGGTTCAAGTTGAAACCCCAGTCCAAAATCACCACTTTGGTAACAGAAGTCATCTCCATACAGTTTTATTAAATTTAATACTTTCCTATTTAATAAAGGCTAAATTTAATAGGTCAGAATACTAATCAATTGCTATTGAATTTTTATTGAATAAAAGTAAGAGACATTTCTATTTCCTTCTTTCTTTGAATAAATCTATTTTAAAGAAGTTTTTGAGCTAACGATGCTAAATACTCTCCTCACATTACAGTTGAAACCCTGACAGGTAATGGTTAGCAGGCTTTCGCTGGCTTTTTGGGATGAGCAAGAGAGGTAGAATCATCAGTCTGTTTGGTTTGCATTCAATTAGAGTCAAAGACTTTCATTTCCACTCTTCTAGGGCTTGCAATCTCACTGTCCTCCCCTCTGCTGGGATGTATTTCTCCCAGTTATCTGCTTACTTCTCTATCTTCCTTTAAATATTTGCTCATTTACACCTTTTCAACAAAATTTACCTTGACCTATTTAATATGATAAGTTGCGTTTTCATTCCCAATGCTCACAACACCATTTACCCTGAGTTTTGCTTTTGCCAAAAGACTTATAACTTTCTGACATAGTATAATATTTATTTATTTTTATGTTTGCTCTTATGTTGTGACTCTTCCTGCTAAAATGCAAATTCCATGATGACAAGAACCTCTCTTATTCACTGGTACAACCCAAGCATTTACAGATATGCTAATAGTGGACATGTAAGAAATTACAGTGAAATAAATTAGTGAAGTTTGTAATGTATTTGTGACACCTCCCCTTTCCCAATTTCTAGTGATATTTTTTCATATTAATATTTCACAGTCAGCATTCATTTCAATAGTACTCTGAAGTGGGAAAATTAGATATTCCTAATAGATTTTACACATTATCTTCTTAACAAACTGAGTTTGCATTGTCATTGTTCCAAAATGCCTCAAAATTTTATCATTCTTAAGTAGACTTCAGAAATCTCACACATGATGAGCGCCTTCTCTTGCCATTGGAATTGCACAGACTAAGCAAATGCTCATCAGTGCGAGAAATCATTCTTTTAGCATGGAAACAGAGGGAGAGAGATGGAAATTGGATGATTTTTGACTGTCCATGGCATAAAATAATGTTAGCCTGATACATCTAGCCTTCCTTGAGGACAGAGACAGAAATATTTGCACTGGTTCATCAGTGCAACTTTTATAGGCAGAATAATACAAACATACTGTGATTTTTCTGGTCTTTGGATTCTGCTTTAGAAATTTGCTGTAGCCCTTCACCCTGTTTTCACAAAGATTTGCTTAGTTATGGTGACATCAAAGTCATGCATTCTAGACTGTGCACACAGAAAACCCTAGATTATTATTTCAGCAGTTTTGTCTTTCATAAAGCAGTTGTGGACTGTGCCATTTCTGCAGCAGGATGGTCTCATCTACTATATCTGCATTCTTCCCAATTTAAGTTTTAGAGGATAATCTTAACTTTCATTTGAAAAATGCTTCACACAACTTCTTTCATATACTAATGATATTTACCTACATTAAAGGACCAGAATGAGGGTCAGATCACCTAAATGATCTAAACTTTATTAAAAAACAACATTTTGGGTTATTGATATTTTGCCCAACTTCTGTGAAAATTTTATTCCCACATCTAAGTTGCAAATGTTCTGTGGAGTATTTATTCATTTGCTCATATCAAATTCAATACCATCTATTTGAATAAATTTAGTAAGCAGAATTAGAGTGTTTATCACTTTGAGTAAATCATATAGTTTAAAAGATAAGAAATATTTTATGGCAAGCAATATTTTGTCATATAATTATCTACATATATTATATTAATCTAGTACTTTTCTGTATAGATGAATTAGCACTAAAAGCTCTTAAACTTTCCATTTTTTTCAACCCAAGGGCTAAGTTATTTTAAATTCAGAATTACTAAAACTGAGTTCAAATAAACCTCCCTGTGTTTTAACATTTTTTCACAGTATTTATTGCTTCCCATCATCTTATTCTAGCACATTCTGATCTCAACTAACTTATAATTTAGAATCCAAATATTTAAATCAGAGAATGTAAATTTAATAAAGTTAGGCATGAGATGCAAGAATAAACATAGTTTCATGTGTAAATTGGGGATCAACTTTTCATGAATAATGTAGAATTAAAAATAATGAAAACTTACAATTAAAAAATGGAAAATCTTGTTCATTTCAGAAACTGAAAACCTCAAGGCTTTCCAGAAAAAAACAGAAGACTTCAAGTTTCCCAGATAGTTAAAAAGTAACTTGAAAAATCAAGATTCATTTATGGAATTGAGTGATAGTATCTTAATCTGACCTGGAGAATGGTGGAAGCACAGTAGTTCTCCAAAAATGGAAATATATAAAAATGATCAAAGAAATTTGGCAAATTATTTTTGTGATATGAACTGTGGCCCTCAATAACATACCCAGGGATAAAAAACTAGAATTGCTTCAAGCAATAGTATATGCACTTGAGTGAACGAGCTGACATCAAAAATGTCTCTAAGGTTTTGATCCCTTACTGAAGCAGTTAGCTTAGCTGCTGTGCTACACTGTTGCTTTAGGTCAGAAAGCTTGAACTTTTTGATTTCAGATACTCTGAAGTGTGAAGTCATTAATAAAACTGTAGGAAGTTATTTTCATCATGTTCCCTGTCAAACCTCATGAGAAATATTATGCACAAATATAAATGCTTCTTGCTAATAAAATGAAGTTGTGGATACAACTTTTCCTATTATCATAATGTATTTTAGCTGGCCTCACATGCAGAATAAAGTGCCTGTGGGCATATCTATACACAGTGTCAGAACAGTCTGACCTGATTTCTAAAAGTTCTTTACGACCATTATTTATTTCTAACCTGAGGAGAGTGGCAAGATAAAGCATGCCACAGAAAACCCAATTTAACTTCCTTTTCCAGCCTTTCATGTCAGTCAAAACCTAGATTGCTGAGCCTGGGTGTCCTATGAATAACTTTTAAAAATATTAATAGTATTCTGCATTTGAACAGGAAAATATAGAAGATGTAGTTGCCTTTATGGCAACTTTATCGCTTCATGAGAAGAAATCATGTATGTCTATGGATGACTAGTATAGATAATCTTTTAAACTAAAATTGCCTGTGCATCATTTGGGTCACATAACTATTTTTCTTGGTTTCTTTGACTTGATTTGTTCTTTTATAATTCCAGGTTTAAATTTAAAGTGAAGAAATGTCTCTCTTTTTACATGAGTAAAATCAGATCAACAAATTAGAAATAATACATATCTGAATCCAGAAAATAAAATATAGACCAAATATCTGGAGAATTGGATTTAAATCCCACTCCTACAATAGTTGGTTGTTTGAAAAGCAGTTTCCTGAAATGGAAATTCACCAATCCCCACATATACTAATGTAAGGCACAGTGTAAAACTACTTTAAAACTCTAAATATGAGATATTTTTCAATTTCTCAACTCTTAGCATTTCAATCCCAATAAATGTCTTTTATTTTTTCCCATAGTTTTTACAGGTAAACACACAGTGATATACAATCCATTATTTTATGATATATATTTTATAATACATAATGCATGATTTAGAAAGAAGACTAAACTAAAAAATACCATTGAAATGGTACTGACAACTACAACGTAATACAAACCATTTTTCTTAAAGGGTAAGAGTGAACTTTTCTAAGGAAAATGAATCTTTTGCCTACCCTCTCTTGACCCATTGCCTGGAAAGTGCTTGGGGCCTTTCTGAGTGAAAGTGGGAAAGGTCAGGAAAGCAGAATTCCAGGGAGCAAGACTGGCAATGAACAAGGTGGGGGCAGTGGCACACTGCAGAGATGGATGCTTTATAAGAAGTTAGGAGTGAAATTAAAGCTGCTGGAAAGCAAACCCATTTGCCAATGCCCCTTAAGTAGTGTTGCCTGAAGATATGGCAATGAGATGTGCTGGGCCTATTTTCTCATAACCAAATATAGGATTCAGCACTGCATGAGGATAACCCTAACCCTTCAGATATCTGTGTTACCCAGAAAACACTAAGGTACCAAGACAGCAACTTTTACTAACAACTTGCACTCTATGCTCAGCTTCAGTCACCCTGCTAGGATAATCGATTTTTTATCTGCACTTCTGGGTTCTGTTACATCACTACGAAAAACCCACCTTTCACTTTCCTTAACCACCATTAATTTTTAAAAACATTCGTATTGGCTACTTCCACCACTGTTCTGTCAATTCAGCAAGCTTTAAAACTAAACATTCAGGGTAGAAAATCTCTTTTGCATTATGGCAGAAAGCACTGAATTATTTTGTAGAATTAAAGGGGTTACTGGCTTTTTCATAGAGCTACCACGTTGAAGCTACATTCTGTAAAATAATTAATAGTATTTTTTAAAAAAGAGATATTATTGCATAATGGGAAAAATGCAAAGAAGTGGAGTCATAAGACTTCTTTCCTAGTAACTGTCTCTTAATTATCCTGTCTCCAAAGCATCGTCTTTAAAATGAAGTGGCTGTCTGAGTATCAAATTCATCTTCAGAACAAGGATCACCAAGCATAAAGAAAAACATTCATACAGGTTTGTTTTAAAAGCCTAGATCACCTTAAAAAATCTAAATGTGAATGTACTAACGAACAGAGCTTCAAAATACACAGAACAAAATTAGTAGAACTGAAGGCAGACAAATCCACAGTTTTAATGAGAGACCACAGAACTCCTCTCAGTATAGAGATAAATGTAAAAGATCAGAGAAGACCCCCAAAATACTCTCAACCAATTTGACCAAAGTGACATTTGTATAGCCCTCTACCAAACAAAAGCCAAATGTGTGCATGTGTACATATATAAAAAATATGCATATAGAAAGAAGAATATTCTTTTCAATTGTACATGAAACACCAGGTTAGACCTTATTGCAAGATGGAAAACAATCCTTATCAAATTTGAAAACATTTGAACCACACCAAGTATGCCCTTTGACCAAGACATAATTAAACTAAAAACCAATAATGGAAAATATCTGGAAAATCTTCATAAATCAAAAATTAAATAGCATACTTATAAATAAACCATGAGTAAAAGAAGTGGCAGGAAATTATACTTTGAATTGAATAGAAATTAAAATACTTAAATTTGGCAGGATACAAGTAATGTAGGACTTTAATGAAAAGCAGTGGCATTAAAGGAAAATGTGCCTGAAGTCATGTCAGAAAAGAACACATGTCTAGAATCATCAAGTGTCCATATTTTGAAATTAAAGTTCTTAAAAAGGAAATTAAAACCCCAACCACTAGATAAAAAGTGAGTAACAAAATTTCACTCACACAAATAAGTAGCAAAAGCATATCAAAGTACATGAATAAAGCTAATGCTAAGAAAAAAGTTGAAAATTAATTTCACATCTGATGAAACATAAAATAGACCAATCTGAAATGACTATGCACAAAAAGCATAATTATAATAATCAGGAGCTATGTATCAAGAGCAAACACATATGAAATTCAACCATTAAAGTTTTTAAACATTCATAGATGAAATAAATGATACCCTTGACATCATAATATTTTTGAGGTTCATTCATGTTGTTCCTTTTCACTATTGTATAGTGTGTTATTGAAAAAGCTACCACATTTTGTCATTGATGTAGACATTTGGATTGTTATTACTTCTTTGTTACTTACATTGTTGTCATGAATATCTACATACATATATATATTTTTCATTTGGTAGGGTAGATTTCTATAGGTGATATTACTGACTTTATGATAAATTGTATTTAACTTTTAAGAAACTTCCAACATGTTTTCCAATGGCTGCACCATTATTACATCTATGTGAACAATTTATAGGGATTCCCAGTAGAAGGAATGAAAAAGGAAAAGATATTCATGCTGATCTTGGATTGCTCTGAGAAATGCAGACTTTCCAACACATTTTATTGTCTAGTTTTTATTATATTATGTAAGTGAATGAAAAGAACATCTTTTCATGTGGTTATCATTCATTGTGTATTATCTTACTTCTGTAATTTAAATCAACATTTTACTAATGGCTAATATATTAGTTTCTGATTTTGTAATAAATCACCACTAATTGAATAGCTTTAAAAAAACATGCATTTACTATCTCATGATTTATGTGGTCAGTGATCAGAGTTATTTTACTTAGGTCTCTGCACAGGGTTTCACAAAGGTAAAATCTAGGGTTGGCCAGGCGCATCCTTCCCATACTAAGCTTCTAATTAGGTCTATTGAGGTTCCTGTACGTCTCCTATAATGTGAATGTATATAATAGCTCCTTTCTGACATGGGCAAAGTTTTCTGTAACCACCTCATGGGAAATGTTCTTAATGCCTTTCTCTTTGTATCTACATGTTTTCTTATAGCTCAGTGATTCTCAGGTTGGTCTCTTGATGTTGTCCCAGATTTATTGTATGTTCTGATTATGTTCTATTATTTTCCCTTTTTTGTATTCCATGTACTCAAAATTATTTATCCTGTCCTCAAGGCCTGAGGTTCTGTCTTCAAGATATAAAATTCTATTTTCTACACAATCTAATCTGTTGGTGAAGCTTTCAAGTGAATTTTTAATTTGATTCATTGCATGTCATTCATTTCTAGGAATTGTGATTGGTTTTTTTCAATATTTCTGTGTCTTTACTGAAATGTCCTTTATCTACTGATTTTTTTCTCTTAATTCATTCCATAGATCTTCTTTTTCTACATTGAACATTTTAATGATCATTTTTATGATGTTTCTCTGAAATTTCAACCTCTTTCATGCTGTTAGATTCTTTGGGGAAGTCTATGGCTTTTGGAGGAGATATATATGCCAATTTCCTCATGTTTTCAGAGATCCTGGACTTGTGCATCAGTTGATAAATTCCCCTTCTTCCTTTATGTGCATGTCCATACATATGTAGTTCATTTTTTCTAAGATTTCTCTCTGGTTTTGATATATTAGTAGATGTCAAGTGGGGGAACCTGAAGTTCCCCTCTGTTTCTCCTTAGAGACTTTGTTTTCAGGCTTTTATCTCTCCAATTCTATGAGTTGAAGTTTTGTTGAAGCTCAGGTGAGGGTAGATTCATTGTTGTTTAGCTGGGTTTTAAGAAGTTCTTGGCAGTAGGGTTTCTGTTCTGTAATCTGGAAGAATCCCAATCACTTTCCAGTCCCTCTCACAAAGAGGGGGAGCAAGAAATAGCCCTAATGTCAGTAACTGTTATATAAAAATAAATATCCAGTGTCTATTTTGACACCTCTATCATTAATTGCCACCTGCATAGGAATAGCAGAGTCATCAATTAGCATCAGTACCAGCAATACAAAACTGAACTCACCTGGCATTCCTCAGATGTCTACTAGGTCATCCATTGTATTGATTATTAACATGACTGGGGTATGAACTGCATAAACTATATGATTTAATTATTCAGTGGGATTACAGTTACTTAAATAAAGAAAGTGGTAGAAAGTTTGAAATATTTTTAAAAAGCCATAAGAGGCGAGGCAGAAAGTAGGTATCAGATATCAGCTATAAAGAAGAAGGAATAAAAGATTAGCTGAAAGTAATAAAAAAAAAAGAGAATTGGGTAACAGGAAAATGTGGCTGTTAGTAGGGAAAGAGAATAAAAAAAGGGATATAAGAGGCTCTAGAAAAACAGCAAATGTATGATCAAATCAACTCAAACCTGTATATACTTGAATCCTACCTAAGACAAATCAAGGCTAAATAGTAAGTGCAGCAGGAAGCAATGTTAAAGTTAAATTATAAGAATATATATGTAAGCCTGTGGAAGTGGCAAACACCTCTAATCCCAACAACTAGGGAGGCTGGGGGAGGAGGATCATGAATTCAAAACCAACCTCAGCAATTTAGTGAGACCCTAAGCAACTGAGTGAGACCCTGTCTCAAAATATACAGATGGATAGATAGATAGATAGATAGATAGATAGATAGATAGATAGATAGAAAGTGGCTGGGGATATGGCTCAGTGGTTAACCACCCCTAGGTTTAACCCCTTACCCCCCAAAAAAATATTCTTTTAAACTTATACACACAGTTGATATGCACACACCCACACACATACCCTCCCATACATGTGTTCAAAAAATACATACATATATAATAGAAAAAAGTAAAATAAAAAAATACGATGAAATGGTTTTCACAAAAAAATTTGAATAGTTCAAATCATTAAAGAAAAATGAAAATAGAAAAAATAAAGAGTATGAATAAAAGAAAAAATAAAAGTGAGTGAGAAAAAAAGAAAATAAAAATAAGAGGAAAATCTTGTCAAGAAACAAGGAATTTGTTTCTGCTATGGTGGCCAAAACTTTTGGCAGGGACAGAATTTCATTCTTTGTAGTTGTAAGGAATGAGACAAATGAAGGAAATAACAAGAGAGGAGAGCATCAGCTCAACAGTCACCAGGTTTATTTGGGAGAAAACTGTGGAGGGCACAGTGGAGTCCGGGACACCCCTGCTGCTTACAGCCTGGGGTAGATATAGACGGAATGTGTGGGGAATGTGTGGTTAAATGAGAGTTTCAGTACAGTGTGATTTTTCTGATAAGGGCCCAAGTCAATAGATTCCAATAAGGGCCTGAGTCAGTCAGTAGATTTTGAAACAGTGAGTAGGGGTTTTGCTGTCTGGCTCACATGAGTGATTTCTAATAATTTTCCATATCCATCACTCCAGACTCTAAAGGGAAGGAGTTGGGTTGATGATATCAAGTTTTTATCCAGCTAATGTGTGAATAAAGTATTAATTCTGCCTAGGAAGAAGATTCCCTGGTTTGGCTGGAGGCAAGGTCTTGTAGGGAAATTTTAAAGAGTGTGATAGGTGGTCACACTGGGCTTGGAGATAGGGTGTTCCTGCCAAGAATAGGAGTTGCCCTATAAAAGAGTATGAAAATAAAGCTCAGGAACTTGGAGCTAACTCCCTGGTCCCCTGAGCCTCACCAAAAAAAAAAAAAAAAAAAAAAAAAGAGCAAGAGAGAGAGAATAAGAGCATAGGAGCTGGTCACCTATGCATGAGTAGGGCCTTCCATTCAGGCAGCCAAGAACAAAAAGTATGGGGTGATGGGAATCCATTCTCTAAGGTCTTCTTTTTTATCTGCCTACTGATAATTTATCTCCTGCTTCAATATCCTCTGAAAGGTCCTTGATTGCTGTCCAGGGGAACAGTCGATAACCATTCTGGCTTCTTTGTGCTGGTGGTCGGCATTGCTGTGGCAGTTAGGATAACTCTCCAGAGCATCTATCTGGGGGGGCCTAGGTAGAAATTGGGAGGCAACTACCCAAAGGGTCATGTTTCCAACCATCTGGCACTTAATGGACTCTAGGCATCTCGTGCATCAGGGTAGTCCAGAGGTTCAGGATGGTGGGGGTTGGCAGGTGATTGGACATGGTATACATGGGGGAGGGATCATGCTAGAACATAAGCAATGTTACAAAACATCATTTTCTGCAAGCAATTAGTATAAAATAATCAGTGTTATCGATCAGCTTTTGAAGACCAGAAAATAATGACTTATTAGAGTTTAGGGTATGATCTGACACATCATTTATTTATGAGTGGAGGCCATTCACAGCTTTAGAAACCTTAGTAGAGTTGTTGAGTACACATTTAATTTTTATAATGGCATAGGTGTCCCCACGAGTTGATGCCATCTGATTTCTGTAATGTAGACTTTTATTGGCATTACCTTTGTCTTAATAATAGGATCACATTAACTGAGTCACTTAGGACCCTCCTGGTAAAGACAGTTAGGACCTTTATGTGCCACATTACATCTTCCAGATTGAGCTCAGGGATAAATGTTAGAACTCAACAATCATACCAGTGAAAACCAGTTTCAGTTTACCCATATAGGAGGTCAGTGAAATTTGTGGATCTCAAATACACTCAGAACAAACTTGTTACTCTGGTAGTGTCTTCTGTAATCTTTTCACTATAATTTCCCAATTTTATTTACCTGTGGGAGAAATTACACAAACATTCATGTTGAGTTACATTAAAAGAATCAGAATCTTTCCATGTACATGCTCATGTATGGCTGTGCTTTGATTACAACTCTCCTGCCAGGTGTTTAAGACCAAGTTGGTAAAAATTGATTTTTTTTTTTTTTTTTGCCTATTCATAGGTTAGCTGAGACTCCTCAGGAGGCAACTCTAGGAGATGTATGAGAGCCTCTTGATTCCTTTGGCATTCCTCTACCAGTGGTGCCATCTGCCAAGGTGGGTCAGGGTCTTGGTGACCACATGCTTACCTTGGAAGCATCAAAGACATTTCCCTTTCTGATGACCATCCTCTTTTTAGACTGTGCACTGGTTGGCTTAGAGAAGTCCCATTGTCCTTGACTTTTGGCTGAATAAACAGGGCAAGGCCCAAAGTATTGATTTTTTCCTTAATCCTTTAACTTCCTTAATTTTGGTATCCTGACTTTGGTATTAAACATCCACCAGGTCAGTTTCACCAGTCTTAAAGTAGGAGTACTGAGATTTAATTTTAATGTATAGAGTTTTATAGTTATCCCTTTTGTTTAATTTTGGTCAGTAATAGTACTCGAAGTTAATATTATATCTTATTTGTCCTGTAGGTGCTGGTGAAATAGGGGGAAAAGTTAGGCAGTCAGAATAGTTAGAATGTTCTGGTCAAACAAGAGAAAACCAACTCTTTTTCTTTTAAGAAGATCAATTTGACATCCCCCAATGCTAGTAAGAAGGGTCTGACTAGGTGGGTCCAGATGCAGACACTGCCTTCTGCTAATGAAGGTGCCACATTCTTTCTGTTGGTGTGGGAGGGGCAAACCAAAAACTGGATCCAACCAGAATTTCCCCTGCCTATGTCCTATGGATGAACAGAAGGATAACCATTGAAGAGAGAATATCCTATAAAAAAGGGCAAACTTAACTGCCTCTTTGGCTCTGTCCCCTTCTCCCACTCTCGGGGAGTCTGCTCTTTTCCCTATGCTTTGCTTTCTATTATTTTCTTAAAATAAGTTCTGTCTAACATGCTTGTCTCGGTGTCCCTCAGTTTCATTCTTTGTCTCTGAGAGACACAAACCCAACTACCACCAAACCAACATCCATGGCAATTTTTAACTCTGGTTTTTCTATTAGAAGTTAATACTTCTGCAAAACACTAATAGGCAACAGTTTTAAAGTTTTATAAGGAAAATACAAAACGTAATGAATAAGAGTAGAAACATATTCAGTTTGCATAACAGTTATGAACCAAGAAATACAATTTTATTTACCCTGCTTATTGTGAGATTACAGTAATATTTACAAAAAATATCTGTCTTTTGAACTTAACTTTAAATGAACTTAATTCTAGCCTACTTTGAAACTGTAAGGAGAAGGCTTAGTCTTAATTTAGGTGAGACAGGGCTATTGACAAATATTATGTAAAATATTATATTTCTGGAGTTGACCTTTGCCTCTTAAAATTATCATTCTACAAACTTCTCATGTATTATTTCTGGACTCTGTCTGAATATACACTTAGGAAAGAGTGTTAATGATCAGAAAAAGACTTAGTCAAAACAAACAGATATAAGCTATGCTTCCAAATGGCAGTGTGGCCCTTCTATGTCAGAAACAATATATAAAATAGCACTTATTAGTTGCCTTGCCTGTAGACCTACACAAACTTTATTTTACAAACTGTTACATAATACTTAGACAAAACTTGAACACTTATTTGACCTTAAGAGAAACCTTAAATAACTGCAACTGATTGTGCCAATTATATTAAAATGTCTGATATTTTCAATTACCCCTCTTAATAAGATCAAATATTTTATGCTATTTTCAGTACTTTAATTGCAGCATAGCTAAACCCTTCTGTACTCTTTATATATAGAATTACACCTGTTAGAATTTTAACTCTTAGTAATCCTGCATTGGGTGAAGATTCAGAAACAAAGCGATTTTAAACTCCTTTTACCATTTACCAATAATTTACATACAAATGCATTTAAAAGACTCAGTGTTTCTTGAGATAAACAACACATATTCAGATATTGCCTTTTTTGTGTTTCCAATTTTATTGGGAATCCCAGAGAAGTTTATAGAGAGTCCCACACAGATTCACTTCAGCTTTTGACTGACAGCAAGATGATAGCAACTCTAGGTCACTTTGGCTCATGCTAACCGTTTCTCATTGAATTCTGGTTGGGAGGAATTATCCTCATCTCCCTAAGTTTCAGGATCTGGTCTCAAAAGTCTTCTCCTTCAGGGCAACTTGGGTTCTTCCCATTCACATTACTTTGGGCCTGCATTTCCCCTGCAGATAGCAGGGACTTTGCTGAGGAATGTGCCACAGCCTGCTCAGTTGGATTAGGCAGACTCCCCTGCGGGTAAACTGCCTTTAAGAAAAGAGAGCATGTGGGGTTGGCAAGGTGGGCTCATTTGATAGAATTATTCTCTTATTTTAGTGTTCCCATCATTCACATCTGTTTGAGCCCTAACACTGGGGGAGGTTTCTACCAGAGAGAAATTGTTAACTTGAGGGGTAGGACTCTGACTTGGGAGACCTTAGATCATGCTAAGAAGTTATCTCAACTTGTTATTCAAGGAGCTGCTGGGGCTCTCCCTTTACCATCAGGTGGGAAGCTATGAAAGGAGATTAAAGTGAAGAAAGAGCTTCCCTGTATGATTGATTGGCTTTGGCCATTTCTAGAAATCCTCCATTCATATCAGGGACTAGCTCTGGCTAGAGAAGTAGGGTGTTTCTAAGAGAGGTCTCAGTTTCTTGATTAAATCGATTGCTACAAAAGGGATTTGAAGATCAAATTAACATTTTCTCTACTAATGTAGAGAGCAAATGATAAGTCTCACTCCAGCAAACTCTTACACTAAATCGTGAGTCTAGCAGCTACATGGCTAACGTGGTCCTGCTATTTTTGATTTAAAGAGTATACAAATTGCAGTAGAGAACTCCTGGAAAAAAAAGTGATAGAGCAAGTGTCCATTTCATTCACTCTTCCAAAGATCCCAGATGAATCCCTGTAAAATTACCACAGAGCATGGCTGGGTGACTTCTGTTTTGTAAATCTGATGAATGAAATCCATGGACACAGGATCAGAAAGATCAAAGTAATAGGATTTAGAGTAAGAGAAAGAAAGCAGAATTCCCAAAGAGGGTGGGGCCCCAAGAGAGGGATTACTTGATGTGTTTTCAATTGCAGAGAAAAATGTGAAAAGTGAGCCATTTGGGCAGAGAAAAGGTCTGGAGTAGAGGTAACATGCTTGGAGTCAAGGCCTGAACATAGGTAACCTGGACCATTCACCTTTGTGGCAGTTTTTAAAGATCACTGTGAATTTGTAAGTGAAATGTGCCATTTTTAGGCCAGTGCCTATTATTGTCCAGCTTGTAACACCAGTTTTTCAGGTTTAACTCTGTCTTGGAAAGTCAGGGTCTGGATATGTTTGAAAAGGCACCTCAAGGGGGTTTCTCATGGAAGCTTTGGTGGGATCTGGCCCATACTGGACAAGATGAATTGAGGAGGGCTCCCAAGGAATCTGGTGGAGAGAAAGCCAGGAATCCAGAAGATTCAGAGGAAGTCACTCGTTCAGTAGGTTTTGGCTGCTGGTGGATGTGATGTCCACCAATGTGAATGGTCCTTACTGGAGCCATCAGAAGGAATGGTGGGAGAGAGAGAGAGAGAGAGAGAGAGAGGGACCTGGTCGAGATCAAGGGAAGGCTCAGAGTAGCTACCCTTGGTGGGAACCTTGAAACACCAGTACTAGTTCAGATCATTTGCCATTTTGTTGTAGGAAGTTATCAAGGTCTGTTAGTATTTTGGGATCAAAGCCCCAAATTCTGAATTCAGGCCACTGAGTAATGGAGAGTTGTGATGGAAGTGAAAGGAGAAAACAAAGTATCCTCCTTTTCCTTGCCACCAGGCAGAACTGGTTTACCTGGGAGTGAGTGTGCATCCCTAACTCAGGTCCCAAGGTGAGGACCCCTGCGATTGGGAAATGGAGGGATCTCTAACAGGGTGCCTCTGCAAGAGATCTGAAGCTTCACCTCTCTGGTGAGATGATCAATATGATCATTGTTGCTGGGGGGAACAAAATGGAGAATAGTTCTGTGATCTGGAGGTCTGGCCATACAGAAAGAGGGGAGAGACAAGAAAGGTTTCCAGAGGGCACCAATAAAGAGCTCAGAAAAGCTCTTGCTCCATTCAGGTAGCAATAAGGCTGCAAAAATCTTACCCCAGGAAGGGGTTGATTTCTGGTCAGGAGCCAGCTGCTGTTTAGCTGTAGCAAACTTGGAGGGTGCTCTGAATCTTAAATCTTATATAAATGAGAAGTAAAGAGGAACACAAAGACTAAGGCACAACTGGAAGGAGAAAGACCGGAGGGAGCATTAAGAGTTCTGTCTTCCTCTGCCAGGCTTTGTCACCATTACGTAAGAAAGAGACTAATGAAGAAAATACAAAGGAGGGCAGTGGCCCATCAGTACCACAGGTTTATTTGGGAGAAACCTGTGGAGGGGGGCCCAGTGGAGTCTGGGTCCCTCCTGCCCTTCACAGCCTGTGGGTAGATATAGATGGGATGAGGAAGGAGAGGGCCAAGGTGTGAGCTTTCTGGTTAAAATGGAAGTTTTGATACTCTCCACAGGTTTCATCCTCACTGCTACGCATTTGAAACTCCAGGTATCTGCCCTGGAGTGCAGATGCTCCTGTGTGTCTGCTACAGTGCCAGCGATGAAGGTAGCCTTCTCTCTTGGAATCCAGAGCCTGAAAGGTCTGAGCACCATTTTTCTTTGTGCCTATTTCAGTCTCTTTGATTCAGATGTCTTCTGGGAAATTATTTATTTTTTAAATTTTTATTTATTTATTTGCTTTTATAGAAGAGGGACAGTGAGAAAGAAAGAAAGAGAAACAATTTTACCTAGGTTTTCATGTGACTTCATTGCTCCACCCTTCATTGTGTATGTGCTCCTGGGGTTCGGGGTTCAAGCCTCACACATGCCCAGCAAGCACTGTAACTGTTGAGCCACTGCTCCAGCCCAAGTTTATTTATTTTTAATGACTGCAGGAGTTCCCAATTCTCTGTCACTGCTAGCAGTTGTGTGGGGCAAGCATGTGGTGCCCCTTCCAGCACTCCAGGTGCATGCACCAGCGTAGCACCAGAGGCAGTTTCCCTTCTAGTATTTGCGCTGACTGCAATGGCAGCTGCAGCAGCTGTGGCTTTTTCTGCCAGGCATGTGCACAGACTTTTCCAGTGGGCATGCTGCTGGAGCCCGGCCAAGCTGGGTTTTTCCGTGGGCATGTGCACAGACCATGGCAGTAGTAGTACAGGTGTCAGTGCCAGTGAGCCAGGGGGGAAAGTCAGGCTGTGCAGTTGGAATTTTGGGTCCATTTAAAAAGGAAATTAGTCCTTTTTCTTTAAGAGGACAAAGAGCAGAGACTTACCACTCCAGATGAACATACGAATATCAACCTGCATCTTGCATTTGCATCCTGAAACACTGAGCATCTGACAGCCAATTAAGAATGACCAGTGTGAGATGCTGGTCTGAAGACTCAGGTGACAAGCTTGCTGGGCAGGCAGGACGGATTCCCCTTCACTTAAGTGTTGGGAATGTCAGTCCTGACTTGTTCCAGTTTCCTTTCTGTGGGAGAATGTTGGTGTGGGGGACAGAGGAAGGCCTGAGACAACCAAAGGCAGCTGACCTGACAGGACAACTCTCTGGTGCTACAAGGTCTCCTGCCCTGAGTCTGGCCCCAACTGCCCTCAGGGGTAGCAGCATTGATCACTATCCATCTCTCCTTGCTTGACATCTTCCATTCTCAGTGACACCTAATTCTGCCCTCCAGAGGTTCTCTTGGCCCACAGCAATTTAGACATTTGTTCTACTCTTTATCTTTAATAACTCTGGCCCTCCACAGTCTCCTTGAACCCTGAGGAAGAGAGGGGCAGTCTTCACAGACCAGACTACTGAACAGAAGAATATATTCTTCTACCATAAACTGCTTTTCTATTGTGGTTCATCATATTTGAAAGTTTTATATTGGCCAAGGCAGTGCCAGTAAACAGACACTAAATCCGGCCCCTCCCCACTGGGTTTTTGGCATGCACCAAATAAAGACCCTAACATCCCAGTCCATAAGGCAGCAATAAATCCAACAGGGCATAGGCATGAGAGGTGGGATTGTTGACCCTCAGAAGCTCATTAAGGACGACATCCCTACATCCAGATGGGAGCTTCATTCTCACAAGTATGCCAGGTCCACCCTACCCTGCATACTAAAAACGGGGAAAAATGTAACCCACAAGTGCTCAAGAAAAGCACCTCATTTTCTTCTGCCTCAATACAAGCCCTGTAATGGAGAAGTTTGGCTGCCAGAGAAAAGTATAAACTTTAATATCATTTTGCAGCCTAGTTCCTTTTTGCACAAGGGAAGAAAATGCCTGCCAATTTTTTGTATCCAACCTGGCCTGATAGCCACCTAGGGGAATACAATATGGTCTCCAGAGTAAAACATAAACTTTAACACGACACCTTTATAAAAGGGAGAGAAAAATATGGTAAAAGCACCCTATGCATGAGCCTTTGCCTGGTAGTCATATAAAATGCAAACTTCATGAGCTAGCACCTAAACCAGCTTCAGACCATAGGAAAAAAAAGAAAGTGTGAAGTGCCATTTTAAATTCAAGCAGCTGTGAGGCCTAAGGAGCTGTTTATTTACTCTACTCTTGAACTCTGAGATTGTAACAGGGCAGATAGGTAGAAAGGATCTGGAAAGGCCACTTGCTCCAGGTTCCAAGCCTTTTGAGATGCTTAAGAGGCCTACATTCTTGTACTTTTGGAAATAATGCAATAGGAAATCAGCTTTAAGAAGCTGACATGACAGGCCCAGGAATATCAGCAGATACACATTCTTGCTGAGTTTTCTCTTCTTTTCAGTTGGGCACAAAGAAGAAATTGAAAGATGCCATATATGTTTTATTTATTCTTTAGAAAACAACCTTTTCTTGAGGACTTCATGAGCTCTCATATTCTTTCAGTGTCTGGGCTTACTCTAATTCTGATTCAAAAGTGAACTCTGGTCTGCTAAAGATGTTTACATGCCCCTTTTCTACAGTAAATAAGGCCATTTCACTTTGAGAGGAAAAAAGCAGACTCATTTTTTAGCACAATTTCACTGGTAAATTCACCTATTTTTTTGCATCTCATTTCTGTCAGTCTTGTTATGTCTAACTAGAGTTTTTGTTTGTTTGGCTGTTTGGTTTTTACTGCTGTCTTATTCAAAGGTCAATTATTTAAAGCCGGCTTTAAAAATCTTTGTTTCCTATTGTTTTTTTGTGTACACACTTGTATTATATGTTTGTGTACATGTGTGTTATATGTTGTGTCAACAGGGTACTGAATTAGCTTATAAATGAATGCTATAAATTAAATTTTAAAAAAAGGATCCAAATGACTTTTAGTTCATATGACTTAAACATTTAGAAAGAGGTTTAATTTAAATTGGTTAAACATAAAAGTAAATGTTTGTTTAATTTTACTAACCCAAGGGCTAGAGCAGTGGCTCAGTAGTTGCAGTGCTTGCTGGCATACACAAGAACCTGGCTTTGAACCCCAGCACCACATACAAAACTAAGTGTCAGAGAAACAAAGCCCAGATGAAAAGCTAAATAAAGTTGATTTTCAGTCTCTCTCTCTCTCTCTCTCTCTCTCATTCTCTTTTAAAAGAAAAGTAAAGATTACTAGTCCACATGTTTTTCTAGGAGGTCAATCAATAAAATATTGATTTCTATAAATGTTTAAAGTGTAACATGCATTACCTCTAGGATTTTTCTTCAGCATGGGAGAAATGGCTTGTGATGTTTATCTACACTTGTCTGATATTTTTGTATTATGAGTAACCTAAATTTAACTGTTAAAATAAGTAAATAAATTCAACATAAATGGAATTAATCTTCAAAAATGTGTTTTAAAGGAGACGTTTTATTAATTTGTAGAGTTACTACAAAAACATCAACTGTGCTAACTATAAATTCAAGTACTCTTGGCTTCTTTAATTCTATAAGACAATATACTTTTGGGTCTATTAAATTTAAGATTGTTTCTTTCTCGGTCTTTACTGAATACAAGATTAATAAGAGTTAAAATTCTAACACCTGTAATTCTATATGCAAATTGTATAAAAGGTTTTAAGCTGTGTTTTGATTAAAAGTACTCTAAATAATAAAGTATTTGATCTTATTAAGATGAATAATTGGAAAATTCAGAAATCTTATTGTTTTAGAATGCAGATTTAAGAAAGGATCAGCAAGTAGGAAAGAGATATAAGAAAGTTATAGGTATGAAAAATAGAATGAAAAAATGTTTCTGGATGAGAGATTATATTGTATGATAGAATAAACAAGGTATAAAAAACTAAGTAATATTTAAGAACTAAATGCTTACTTAAACCTTGTTTAAATGTCATGTAAGTCTGTAAAATAAAATTTATGCAGAGTTACAATCAAGGTTAACAATATATTCTCTTTTACACATTGTATTTGATACAAAAGACCCACACTGCCATTTCAAAACATGGGTTATAGGGGCTGGAGTGGTGGCTCAGCAGTTACAGCACTTTCCCAGCATGCGTGAGCACACAAGTTCAAATCCCAGCACCCACGTATACAACTAAGTGTCAGAGCAATGAAAGCCATGTGAAAAACTCAATAAAAAATTGATTTTCTCTCTTTCTCACTGTCCTTTTCTAAAAAAAACCAAACAAACAAACAACAACAACAACAAACAAACACAGGTTATATATATTTGCTTTAACTACGTAAACATTTCATTGTTATATAAATATGTATTTATACATCAGTTAATAAGTCTATATCTAATCATTAACACTGTTTCCTAAACTTAGAAAATTTAAAGCCATGCTTTGAGCTTTGTCAGTATTGCTAACCTATGCAGACCTGTGATTACTGTTATCATACACTGTGGATTCTGTTTCTCTTTAAGAGTTAAGTTTGGTTAAATATAAGAATGTCAATGTAATTGTAATGCTATTATTGGCTTCTTTGCATAATAGATGTATTTCTTGCCCTCTAAATATATACATCTTTTTAAATGTGAAGCTTAAGAGAACACTTTACCAACTGCTATTTTCAAACTAAAGTTGCCTGCAGTGGTAGTCTTTTTCAGACTTAACCGAAGCAACAAATCTTCTGGGCATTTATTTGTCATTTAATATTTTATAATTAGATAAAATAGTGATCTGTCATCAATTTTATATATCAAATTTTAAGTTACTCTTTACACTAATAAGGGGAGCCCAATTTGTTTAAAAGTTGACATTGTGGAACATGAAAACATTTTGCTACATTTTCCACAAAAGTTAGAAACTTTCTTAGCTTTTGATTCATGTTAAAGGCTTGAAGTTATAAAAATTATATTTCATGGTTCATAATTTTATGCAAACTCTACATGTTTTTGTGTTTGTTAATTTCATCTTGTATTTTCCTTGTAAACCATTTTAATTGTTGTCTGAGTGATTTAAAGAAGAATAACTTCTGATATAAGAACCTGAGTTAATTTGAGATAACAAGCTATCACAGGATGTAAGGCTAACTTCCAGCATTAATACTGACCCCAAATAAATAAAAGGTGTATATAATACTATAAAATTATGGACATTAAAGTTAAAGCCCACAGTACTCTTTCTACAAGACTGGTGAAACTGGCCTGCTGTATGTTTAATACCAAAAACCAAGAGACCAAAGATTAGAAAGTAAGAAGGCCAAGAAAAAAAATAGCCATATTTTGGCAAATCACCTTTTAGAGTCAGACAGGACTAGGGGAACAGTAGGGCACCTATAAGGGTTTTGTAACTAACTCTGGGTTATATAACCCAGAGTTAAAGAGACCCTGGAGAAAAAATGCCAACCAGTGTATATACTGTTAAAATAGGGACATGAGAGAGGGAGATGTCCCTGATGGTTCCCAGAGATGCCACTTATGGTCAGCAAGACCCTGACCCATCCTTGCAGATGGCACTGATAGAGGAAGTCAGAGAAACTAATAGACATCTCACAAGTTCCCCAAATTGACCTCCTGAGAAATCTCAGCTGACTCTGTTAGTAGATTACAGCAAGGTCAGTTTTTACAAACTTGGTCTTCAACACCTGGCAGGAGAGTATAACCAAGGCATAGCCACACAGACATTTAAAGAGAAAAAAAATAGTACTTTAGTGTAATTTAAGTTGTACACTTGTGTCAGCCTTACCAAAAGTAAGCAAAGTTAGAGGCTATAAAGATTCTAAGACAGAAGTGCCTGATAACTATCACAAAGGACTGTCAGAATCACGAGCTTTTTCTGAGTCAATTTTGAGACTTATAAATCTTCCTAACCTCCCTCATATAGGCAGGCTCAATCTGTGTTTCTGGTTTGCTGGTATGATTCTCTAGCCCCAATATTTACCTCTATATCTTAACTGAAACTCAAGTGGACACCTGTGACTTTGTAAAAAGTTAAATGTTATGTGCCCTGCAACAACCCATGCAATATACCAATTTTAGGAGTCTGGTACTCAAGGTAATTAATGAAATGGTCATTTCCCTCCACCCTGTGATGTCTAACCCTTAACCTCTGTCATTTGAAATCCCAACTGTTGTTGTTTAGTTTCTTGTATTAGATACCTTTTCTGTATACCCTGAGACTTTCAATCACAATACTGTTTGTCTTTGAGGAGTAAAATAGTGGATCTCAATTAACCTGGTTCCTTATTCTGTTAGGCTCAATGTTGATTTTCATTCTGACATCAAATATTTTAATATCTTAGTTTAGCTGATTTGTTCCAGGTTAAAATCTCTTATACTCCAGTTTATGATGAAAATGGAGCCACCCAAGAGCACTCCAGAAGGCCTTTCTCACCCCTTAATGCACCCAAACTGTCTAAAAGGGAAACCAAAACTGCTTGTCCCACACCACCCATTGTCAGCATGGAAGCAGCTAAGAATGGCCACCTCCCAATTTCCCTTTTTACAGCAGTAAAAGTTTCCTTAATTAGAGGAGGGAATGAGCCCAGGGGGAAATGTTAGTTTGAGTAGTTGGAATTTTGGGTCCATAAAATTATAATTGGTCCTTTTTCTTTCAGAGGACAAAGAGCAGAGACTTACCACTCCAGGTGGACATATGCATATCAACTTGACATCCCACCTGCTAACAAACACAGATGCTATGTTCTTTAACAAAAGGTGTTCTCAGGACACAGACTTTCTGCTGATAAAGATCCTCACCAGCACAGACCAAAGAACTTTTAAGAGACTATTAAAAACAGTGAATCACAACCTGGTTCTCAGGCCTCTTTGTTCTGAGGCCTCCTTCTCCTACTCTGGGGAAAGTCTACTCTGCTCCCCATGCTCCCTCTCTAATTAATTTTCTTAAAACTTTGTCTGCTATGGCATCCCTTGATTTCATTCTTGGACTCTGGGAGGACAGGAACCTGACCTTCACCAAACAGGCAAGACCAGCAGTGGTTTTCCCCAGGTGGCGCCCACATGGAGCATCCTTAGCAGCAGGTGCCTTCATCACTGGGAGTGTGGCACAGCCTGGCTACAGCCCTGGTGGCTCCCAGGCCCACTGCTGGGAGGCTGCTGCTTCTCTCTTTGCCCTGATGTGTTTTCATTCATTCCCTGAGTGTTTCCTGCTCTGGATAAACTCATTTTGGATTTGCTTACACTGAGCAGCTTCCTCCACCCTGTGTGTCCATTAAAATCAGCCTTCCTCTTAGCATACAGGGGTTTCCCCAAGCCCAGTTTGTCTTTCTTTCTCTATTTGCTTTTTTGATTTTTTTGTCTGCCCACCTCCCCATCTCCTTTGCTTGGGTTGCCCTTTGCCTTTCCTGGAGCCTGATCTGGTGCCTAACTTGTTACGTCTTACACTCCAGCTTCTGACTTTGTGTGGCTCTATAATTTTAAGTTGTTTTTTTTAACAGTTTAGAGTTAAGGTTCAGTGAGTTCCCTTTAGTGACACCCTCCTGAGCAGTCTTCTTGCTTTGTGAGATTTAGGTTCTGAGGCACAGAGTAGGAAGGAAAAAGATAGAACTTCAACCTAGTATTGACTGCTCTAAGAAATATCTCAAGTTCAGGACCACTCCACACTGTATAATTCCCCATTATACTTTCCAAGATGAGGTATAGCTTTTTTTACTATGTCAGCAGAAAGAAAGCCATTGGTAGAACAAATATTCAGTGGATATTATTCAAATATAAATTTTTATCAAACTATTCCTGAAAACATTGAGTCAGCATTGAATAGCAATGTGCATAGTTCAGAAGCTGTTCCTTAGACATTAATGGTTTCATTGGCAAATTTATCTGAAATCAATTTAGCATATAACTATCATTTTACTCTGAGTTCCCCTAGGAAGTAAAAATAAACAATATCTTGGATAAGCTGATCCTGATTAGATCCTAATATTTAAAGCCCTATCACATGGTTTATCATATGGTTGTTTCTATCACTGTTTAATAGTTTGCTCAAAGAAAATATGACAATGTGTATGGTAGAGATAAGATTATCAATAAAATGTTCCCAACTTGGAGTAATGTGTTTTCCAAATTAGAATTCACACACCAAATGGTAGATTTTGTATGACTTTCACTAAGTGACTTGCAATGAAAAATGTTACAAAATAGCTTGAAGACAAGACTCAGACCCACCGAATCAGATAACCTGGAAGGGTATAATAGAAAATGCATAGTTTTCCTTTGAAGACATCAGTAACTTTTTTGGGGGAGGGTCTATCTCACAGCCTTTCACTTCCCCCACCACAGTCTCCATTCTGCCTTGTGAATATAATAAATTCAAAGATTACTCTTAATCATAAAAAAAGGCCAATCTCATTAGTTTCCCTGGGAGGGTTTTCTAGGCATTTGAGTCCATATGTAAATTAGCCCTGCTCCCAATAATTGGGTTGTCATACCTGATTAAATGAGCATTATTCTCAGATGTGATATTCCAGGCAATGGCTTCGTTTTGGAATGGATTTGATCAATTATAGGAAGACAAAATGTTAATGGTTCACTAGAAATAAATATAACATGAAAGTCAGATTTCGGAGCAGAGGAAATGGTGAGAATTAGATGTCAATTCAGTTTACCAAAAGAGTCTACTAAGTTGTAATGAGTTACAGATCACTTGAGAAGAAAGAGCTTCCTCACACATCTAGAAAAATGGAATATTAAAACAGCCTCAATATTTCAACCATAGAGCCATAATAAAGTCTCCATAGCAGCCCATGTAATTAACTTTGCTCTCTTAGATCTTGAGCTAGCTGTCTTCTTTAACAATGTTGACTTTGCTGGCCTAGAACAAGTTCTGGAAATTCTGACTTTGTTTGCTATCTAAGCAACGTGAGATCAGAAGCCTGAATCAACACATTCATTTTAGTATTGGTACTTTAAAATACCTGACAATACTTCTCTACAAAGCTAAGAAGACTCTCCTAGTTGTTGGAAGAATAACTGTGTCCTGTGGTTTAACCTTATTAAACAAATATTAGAATAAAACAAAAAATATGTAGATTTCAGAAACTTAATGACTGACATTAACTTATTACTGTAACTATAATAGCAGCACATAGGAGATTAAAGTCCTCTGCTGGTATAGAGTTAAATTCTATATTGAGGTGCAGTAAAAAGCTACTTTATGAGAGGTCTGATAAGAATTTACCTGAAAGTAAAAGTATATTAAGAAAGTGGGTTCTATAAGAGTTAATCATAACATTTGCATTTCCAAAATATTAATATTAATATTTTATCTATATTTATGCAGGAAAAAGCTAAGAATTTCCACCAAGGTAATAACTCTCCCAATAAAACTCTTAATATAATAACAAAACTGACAAAGCTTTTTCTAACATCTCTCTTTTTAAAAACTGAAAAGAGAAACATATATTAATGATTTTCCAGAAGCTTTCTGGGAAATTGCAAAGATAATTTCACATGCAATTGATATCCTAATATCTTTCCCCCGCTATATTTAGAGTTTTATTTTAGGAGAAAAAATCAGAAGCACTTTCACAGATTTGTTCACTTGCTTAGTTCAGAAATGTAGGTAACTGAGAAACTGCTTGGTTAACTTAATTCAAATTGACATCCATTTTTCAATATATGTAAAGGATTTTAGGTCTTCTTTAAATGAGAAACTTCAGGTCTTTTGTTTGTTTGTTTGTTTCTCCTTTCTTGGTTATCAAGGATACAGTAGCAATGAGAGACAACAATTCTGATAAGAACAGAATCTCTGTTCTAGGCAGATGACACAGAAGAACCACCCATGTTATTGGGTTAGTCATCAGTTAGTATACCAAGGAAACCAGTCCATCAAAATCAAGCAAGTGGGTGCTGGTGCGGTGGCTTAGCGTTTAAAGCACTTGCCTCGCATGCAGGAGAACATATGTTCAAACCTCAGCCCCACGTAT
This sequence comes from Aplodontia rufa, assembly GCA_004027875.1. NCBI lineage: Eukaryota > Metazoa > Chordata > Mammalia > Rodentia > Aplodontiidae > Aplodontia > Aplodontia rufa. The sequence continues at coordinate 113,027 of PVKS010001086.1, read as the reverse complement.
ACAATGAAGAGTCAGAGCAATGGAATCCAAATGGAAAACTAAATAGAAATGATTCTCTCTCTCTCTCTCTCTCTCTCCCTCTCTCCCACCCTCTCTCTCTCTCACACACACATACACACACACGCACACTTTCCCTTCACCAAGTTACCCTACTGGTTGGGGTGAAGAAGTGTCCCAGAAAGCATAAATTTCAGAGATGTAAATATGGAAAGAGATACAGGAAAGAGGGAGGGAAATAGAGAAAATAGGAAAAGAATAAAGATACAGCTTCTGATAGCATGGAATGTAGGATGAAGCAGTCAGTGAATCTGGAGCTGCAAGAGTTCTGCTTTTACCTTGAGAAGACAGATTTCCAAATGTGGAAAATAATCAAACTTTAAGGAAGGTGCTTTATAAGTTGGGGAGCCTTAAGTAAATGGGTACCCCTGAAGTTTTCCATCCATCACCTTTGCTATTATGAATTAATATCATTCCTAACATTTGTTCTTATTATAGTGGCATCTCAGGAGAGAGAAATCACTGCACATTTTTAGTCACCCCTCTATGTGTGTTCTATGTGTAGAAATATATACATATGTATAGTGTTTTATATATAGTCTAATATATAATGCATTGTATTGAAAGGACTATATGTACATATATACCCATTTATGTACATATGTGTACATATAGTATTGACAGGGAAGTTCTTTTAGTAAAAATTATTTTATGGAAACCACATACATGGAAATTGAAATTAGCTAAGACTCCTCTGCTACTGTGATCTGCTTTTATAACAATTCAAAACTTTCAAATAACAAATTTAAAATATCAAGAAAATATTTTATTGCAGGGAACAAGTAGCTACTGAATAACATGAGGATTAGCCCCTTGACTTGTGGCAAAATCAGTGGCGAAAACATGGGGTACATCTTTGTGCCTTACTTGGAGCACTGTCTTAAACAGTAAGAGAGCTGCCTGTGAAATTCACCATGGTCTTAACTTGAGTTCTATAACTTTTTTTAACCTGGATCTTTATTCATTTTGCAAAAAAAAAAAAATATCTCAGCAGGTTGGAGTGGTGGCTCAGCAGTCACCATACTTTCCCAGCATGCACGAGTATGCAAGTTCAAATCCCAGCACCACGTACACAATGAAATCTTGGAGTAACAAAAACCATGTGAAAAACTAAATAAAATTGATTCTCTCTCTTTCTCTGTCCCTTCCCTCTCTCTTTAAAAAAAAAATCTTAGCTAATATTTAGCTTTCCTTGTAATTTCATCTCTCTAATGATATCGTCTGCTTTTGCTTCTTCCTAAATGACTTTCTGCTTTTTTTCAAGAGATCGGAACTTTCCTCTTGATCTGTATCATAGATATATTCTTTCCTCTCCTAATCCTTATTTCAATTGTCTGTTTAGGCAAACAAAAATCTCTTCATTTTCTTGAAACCCTCACTCATAACACAATACTTTTTACAATCATTGACCCCCTAATCTGTGAAAGCACTCTCTTAAGCTCTGTAGATAAAATTGTGAATGGAAATGAACAAAGACTCTAACCACAGGAGCATACAGTCTTGTACAGATTTCAGAATTAACCAGAGCATTGCACAAATAAAAGCAAACCTATTTTCTATGGTTAAGAGACATGTCATGTTATAAGAAAAGAGAGAGATTGATTTTAGGCATTAGAAGGTTGAAGAAGTTAAAAATGTTTGCTAGATGAATCAGTATTTGGATTGATAGTTGAATGAACATAAACAAGCATTTCTTAAAATTGAAAACAAAGAAGGAATTTTTAAAAAATTTATAAACAAATTTAATTATGTAATTTTCTGCTGTTTTTGTATGAATAAATTAGGTAATTTCATTATGAAAGTGATTGAAATCTGGTTGGTCTGATATATCCATAGCCATTTTTTCAGAAATCTTACTTTTTAATTATATTTTGCTTCTTCCACATTGAACTGATACTGCTTCCTTATTTTATGAAATTCTGAAATCATATATTATGAGCCTTGATAGTAATTTCATCTCTTTAATGTGAATTTATGAATGCAGCTAATTAATTCACAACCTTAAATTGGCAAGGTCAGTAAATAGCATAAGGGATTATAAACATCTGGATTGGAAACCCAAGACCTTTGACTGAAAAGTGCTTAGTTTTGCTTGACATAAGTCTTAGTAAATAAAAACTGTAGGCTCTTTGCACAAGTGACATGTCTCAGAACAAACTGATGGCATGTGCATGATAAACTGTTTGTGTGCATAAAAGTTCCTGATATTTACTGGAATTAGGTATAGCAGATGTCACATTAACTTTTGGTAAATAATAGCTCAAGTGAATGATTGGAGAACATAAATAGTCTACAGAGTTTTAATGGAATGTGTGTACACACCAAAGACTTGAAAACCTATTAAATATTGGATTATATATGTGCTGACATTGTATGTGGTGGGTGTGTTTAGAGTGAATGGGCCAAATTAAAACTCAGTGATTTATGCAGGATGGAGGCGGGATTTTACTTCTTTGTAAATCCTATAAATGGCTGCTTCACTAAAAAAAGGTATGGACCAAAGTCTCTTAAGAATTTGTCAAAAATGTTAAAGTAATTGGAGGACTACACAAATCCAAAAAGAACTTTGTTAAATAACTCATATATAAACCCATCTACACACAAATACTCCATTCTCTTTATCCCCAGAAATTTAACATTCACCAAGTCTCTTCAATGTCCTTGATAGGCCTAAAGTAAGCTAATGTCAGTCTTTGGGTAACATAAAGGTCAGGTGTGATATATGGAAATAATACAACAGTTGAAAAATGCAGAATACACAGAAGATCATATTTTTCCTTCCAAAATGCAGCACCATATAATTAAGCACATTTGGCTGTTTAAACACCTTAGCTTCCCTGACAGTCTTTCAGTTATGAAATAATTACCTTAGACATTTTCTTAAAATTTGTTTTTAAACCACCTAATTAATTACATGGTTATTTACACAAGTGTAGTGAAATTTGCATCAGTAATAGTATAAGATAGATGGAATTCGGAGTAGAAAATAGAGATAAACCAACTATAGAAAATTACACTGAGATCTTATGTTCCGTGTTGTCTTGGGTAAGTCATAAGAAACATTGCCAGTACCCCCTCCAAGTCCTTGTGGTTGTTGTATGAGTTAATACATTACCCATGCCTTTCATTCATGTGTCAGAGTTGCAATCTGAAGAGAAAAATTATATGCTTAAAAAACTCAGAGCCCTCTGGCAGGTTAGAGAATAACTGTGCTGAACCAAGCTGGTCCTTACTATTAAGGTAGGGAAATAAACTGGGTAGCAGAAACATTGTATAAACTCTATTTTCACAACTTTATTGAATTCTGAAAATGGTACATCATTAAAACAAATGAAAGAGAAACAGCAAATTATTTTGTAAAAAAGAAAGAAATTATAGAACATATGAGAGAAAGAAATCTCATGCATTGCTGATGGAGATATAAAATGATAAAAGTCATTTTGAAAACCTGGAAGTGTCTGCTCAAGTTTAATATTTGCCTTCTCTATGAGCCAGGAATTTCAATGTTGCTATATACATAAGAGAAACAAGTGCATTTGGCCACTGACCAACATGTACAAAGTTGTTCATAGTGGCTTTTATTCAAAGTAGTTAAGACTGAATGTCCATCAAAGAAAAATGAGTAAAGTATGATACATTCACACAATGAAATATTCCACAAAAATAAAAATTGAAATACTATTATATATAAAGACATGAGTAAATCTTAAAAATAACACATTTTGTGGAAAAAGCCAGACACACAATTCTACCTTCAATATAATGCCATTTATATAAAATTCAAAACAGGCAAAATTCATCAATGATTATAAAAGTAAAAATGGGGATATAACCTGGGTAGGGATGCAAGGATATGTAACAAAGCACTGAATATATTCTATACATGCTGTAGGTAATGGTTACATAGGTTCAAATACATGTGAGAAAATCATTATTAACATTAAAGAATAGCAAACTTTATGTGTCAATTGAAAAGAGAAAGTTCTGATTCCCATAAAAGAAAGTAAACAACCCTGTCCATCCCTCCCCTTTATAACAACCAGAAAAGTTGGAAAAAATGTGAGAAATTACTTATTTGAATATAGAGGAAAATTAATGAGCTGCTAAAGAGCTCAGAGGCCAAGATAAAAAAATAAATAAATATGTAAAAATAAAGAAAAAACAAAAGAAAGCTAACTTATGTTACCCTATCAATTGGGACTGCTTTTTCTTGAGATATAGCTGCCTATTCAGGCTAATATGTGCTGCATAAATTCTGATGGAAACTGAAGAAAGTGTGAGATACTCACCGGAGTTTTGACAAGCTAAGTTGCAAAACTTGGATTTCAGGGTTTAGATATCAAAGGGATACAACCTCATGGAAATGTGGAATTGAAGGTGAAAAAGAATGAGAGAGAAGTGAGAGAGAATCAAAATTTAAAGATGTAATTACTAAGCACTTTCCAGAACTGATTAACTTTAAAAAGCCATGGTTTCAAGGATCACTATGAAATAAAAGAGAAAATGCTAAAAGCGCCAGAGTGGCTATGGAAGCCAGAATTCATTAGAATGACATCTTTAATGTAAAAAAAAGATAACTGCCTGCTTAGCAACACAGCCTGTTAGAAGGAAAGCAAGCATGACATTTTTTTCAGCCTATTTGCCACAAGCAATTTACATTAAAGATTATATATATATATATCCTAAAGCCAGAAAAGGAACCATTCCAGAGTAAGTTTGGAGATGCAAGTGGGGAATTAATGCAGCAATAAGGTAAATATGTGGTGGATATAAATAAATATTGATGATGTAAAAGCAATGAAAACACTGTTGTGTTGATATGCATTTGTGTTTATGGCTAAAATATTTGATGGTAAATGGTTAATTAGACAAAAATTTACAAGTCTGTAGAGAAAGAGAGTTAATATTCCCAGGTGAGAAGAAGTATTAATACTTATTAAACTATGGTTAATCAAAACTGCATTGTGCAATCTATGGAATAATCTAAAAGGCGAGTAGTTCAAAGGTGTAGTACTGGCTGTCTCTCCGTCTGGACATGGCCCAATTTTTCTCTTGACTCCACATTCCTTCTTTACCCCAAATGCATCTCTCTCTTGAGACTATCCCCAATCTCAACTGAACATGTATCTACTTTCCTAAACAGAGCTCTGTGTATGCTTCTGAATTAAAAAAGTATGTGACTTAGCTATGATAGGAAAAATATGAGCAATAAATTCAGATATATAATTAATCCATACATCAAATAAAAGATTCCAATGAAAATTGAAAAATATGTTAAAATACATGATAATGAAAGTAGTGCAAGTAAATATTGTGGAATACTGTTAAAGTTGTGCTTGAATGGAGAAATTATAGCCTTCAATTCATATATCACAGAAAAACAAAACCTGAAATCACTCATCTAAGTATCAAAAGTGTAGTTAGAAACTGAGCAGAAAAATAAAGGGCAAAAGTCAAAACAGAGTAGAAATTATGGGGAAAAAATCAGTAAAGACAAGGAATAGCCAATATCAGAAATAAATAAGGGGACATGCACGTAAGTGTGCTATATGTATGTATGAATATGCCACAATGAAACCCATTACTCTGTAAAATTAATATGCTTGAAAAAATAAATAATTAATGAAACCACATATGAAAAACCTATCATCATGATTTCATGATTTAAATGATGAATATAATTCATTAATAAAAATACTAATCAAAATTAACAGAAAATTTTTGACAAAATCCCTAAATACATGAAAGAAATTGATTCCATAATGTAAAATCTCCAAACCACATAATTTCCACAATAAATATTATCAAACTCTTAAGAAAGAAATTAAATCAATTTATTCATATATACACATTTTTTTAAAGAGAGAGAGGGATAGAAGGAGAGAGAGAAAGAGAGAATCAACTTTATTCTTTTCACCTGAGCCTTATTTTATTAACACTGTGCACATAGTGCTAGGGTTCAAACCTGGGTCCTCTCACATGCCAGGCAAGCATATAACTACTGAGCCACCACTCCAGCTCCTTAAATCAATTTAAACAGAATATTATACAGAATAAAAAACAAAAATCATTTCCTAAATAATTTGATAAAAAAAGCATTTTACAACAAAAAAATACATTCCAAGAAAGGAAAATTGCCAATCCTTGCCATTAGTGTAGAAATAAATTGAATTGAGTCATATATAAAATGTGTAACATGTCATGAATAGTTTAGCCTTATTCCAGAAATACAAAATTTTTTAATATTTTAAACACTATATATAAAGTTCACCACATTAACAGTATTAAAAAAAACTAGCATTTGCATGACCCTGATGCTGAAAAGGTACTTGATAAAATCAAACATATAATAAAATTTCTCAGACAGGAGTAAAATAAATGTTTCATAATTGGATATATGTATCTAAATAATCTACAACAAACTTCATGCTTAGTAGTAAAATACTGGCCAGAAATTTTCTCTATAAGAAATGTCAGGTACGCCTACCAAGTTAATTTCTAATCAACATTGTACTGGTAGTCCAAGCTAGTGCAATAAGTCAATGGAAATCAATCAATTAAGGCTGAACAGGAAGAAATAAAACTGTCATTATTTGCAGATTACATAAATTTCATTGGAAAATCTAAAGCAATCTTCAAGCAAGCCTTTAGAATTGATGCATGAGTTTAATAAGATTACAGACTCCAAAATACAGGATCAATTTTTCAAAAAGAAAAATAATTAATAAGAGTATTTTTCAAAGTGTCATGTATGGTACCATGAAAAAACACTCAATTACCCTGGAATTCTAAGAAAGTAGTGTTACATCCTCTAATCTATAGAGAAAATATGAAGGTCATTAAGAACAATTGAAGAGACAATGTGAGAATTCATAGGGTGCTCTGTGATGTTCTGAAATTAAAAGACTACTAAATATTGTAAACTTGGAAATTTCCACAAAAATTATCTGTGAATTTAGTGTAACTATGATCAAAGTCTCATCAATTTTTTCATGGAACTTAACAAGTTAATTCTAATATATATGTGTGTGAATATATATATATATATATATATATTCTAGCCACAAAGTAGAATGCATTACAGATTACTTATTATCTCACAGAACCCAAAGACAGAGATGTTAACTCAAGGAATTATTATCTGCTTATGTACATCTATATATATGTGTGTGTATATATGCATATGTATATTAGAATTAACCAGTTAAGCTACATGAAAAACTAATATATATAATATATATTAGAATTTACATATATGTATACATATATATTAGAACTAACTTGTTGATTTGATATATATGTATGTATGTGTATATGTATGAAGTAAAAAATCACTACCACAATATTTAAGAACAAAGAAGTAAAACCATATGTGTAAAGTAAGTAAACAAAGCTTATTGAAAATGACATGGGAGAATATCTTGAAAACTGAAAAGGGTCACTCATTGGTTACCTTATTCACTTACCTGACCCTTCTCTGCCAAGGTATGTCCTGCTCTGGTGTCACCTAAAGGAGTCAGGCCTGAGATGCATGTGGTCGATGGTAGTCTAGGTGATGACAGGGGTGAAGACGGCATAAGGTGACAGAGGGGGAGGCTGTCTGCAGGGACTGGCCTTTGGAAAGGGAAGCATCCAAGGGACAAGGGTGGCTGACTGACACTGGCTGCTGTGCTCTGTTCCATTCTTTCTCTGACTTTTACATCTTAATGTGGAAACAATGAGTAAATATTTTGCTGACTTTATCCAAAATACGCTGTTGCACCTATTCCCAATATAAAAATTAGGTCAGCTGAATGTTTTACTTCCCAAAGCTAATTATATGTATTTTTAAAATTCTCTGGATTTCTTGATCTTAATGTAGATGGGAAGCAAATTTCACTTTATTCTTGGGAAATTATCCAGGTAGAGTTTTTGCCAGCATGCATGAGCCTAAACTGTACCACCAAAAGACGAGGAAAATTCCAATTGACTCATGTGCCTCATGAAAGGTAGATAACACCTCACCTAGGAAAACAGGGCTCTAGTCTTTCAAGAGATTAAGAAGGATCTGCATTTGAGGGTTTCTCCCTAATCACGCCTTAGGATGACATCTTTATCTTTGGGTTCTGTGAGATAAGAAGTAATCTGTAATACATTCTACTTTGTGGCTGGAATAGTTTTGGTAGATATCTATTTATTTTAAGAGAGTCCTACCCCATGGAGCACTTTCACAGAAAAATAATTATGATAAAACTGAAATAAATTTTTTAAATCAGCCAATGGATATCTAATTATTCAAATGAATTTATTTTCCAAATTGAATAGACTAATGTTTTTATTACCTTAAAGCAACCTAGCAATCTTTTGGTAACTATAAGTTTGTCTTTTGTTTCTGAATCTCCTGACAAACCTCATTCCGCTTTGCCTGGATTTTTTGCATTTCTGTCCTTAACTACAAAAGTAACATAAGGTTTTTCTATATAGATTGCAGTAGTCTTGCAGGGACAGCAAAGGTGACCAGGCAGACCATAATGTCCTGCTACTGTAAAAGAAGAAGAGGTAACTAATCTTAAAGCAAAATATAAAAATAATTAATTAATAAAAATAAAAGACAGAAAAGGCAAACATAACTTGAGTAAGCATGAAAGAATCTTAGCTATATGTACACATTTTAATATCATTTTTTCCATTAGGTCCTATTAAGAATGTTTAGCTGAGCATGGTGGCACACACTTGTAATCCCAATGGCTCAGGAGGCTGAGGCAGGAGAATTGCAAGTTTAAAGCTAGCCTCAGCAACTTGATAAAGCCCTAAGCAACTTAGCAAGACCCTGTCTCAAAATTTAAAAAATAAAATGAAGGACTGGGGACATGGTTCAGTGGTTAAGTACCCTGGGTTCAATCCCAAGTACTAAACAAAGAAAGCAAAAAATGCTTACTATATTTAAGAAGAATATATCATGGACCAGGGGAAAGGGGTGGGGTGGTGGAGAGGAGATCCTAGAGAATGAAATTGACCAAATTATGTTATGTACATGTATGAAAATATCACAATGAATCCCACTATTGTGTATAATTATAATACACCAAAAATTTTTCAAAGAGAACATCAACTTTCAGAGCACACATTTTCAGATACTCTGATAAAAAAGGAATATTTTAGGTGACTTGGAATGTTAAAGGATAAAGTTATTTATGTTAGAAGATGAAGTTCTCCTCCAACATCAACAACTGCCAGAACACAGCTCAACTCCAGACCTAAAATACTTCATGGCCACAATCATGTGTAGTTCAATGTTAGTCTGCTTGTGTATATATATGTATACACACACACACACACACACACACACACACACACACACACATATATATATATATATATATATATATATATATATATATATAATCTTAGACCTGGGTATGGCAGAAAGATAATTTCAATAGAATCCACATCTATCAAAAACAAACCTTTCCCAACATAAATGTTCTCAAAATTTAACTATCTTTTAGAATTCTCATGGCTATCTTAATTTTAAAGAGGGCCTCCTGAAAGCACAAACAACAAGGGTGAAATAAAGCAAGCTAAAATTATTTTCTAGACCTCTTCGTGCCCTTCCATCTTAAAAGTACCTAATTAGAATCCCTCCATACAAAGATTTTAACAATAAACTGGGGAGAGTGAAGCCTAAATTGTATAAGAGGGAAAAAAGCAATAAGAAAGCCAAGAGCTAACTTTTCTGATAAATTACAGAGGCTGTACTTTGTTTTATTATATTCAGACTTACAAATTAAAATCTCAGCTCATATTTCTCATTTTCACCTTTCGATATTTCCAGGAGGACTATCTGGCATTTTCTTTCATTTCATCGCATTAATAATAATGAGTCAATGTGAAAGAATTGGATTTTGAATCATCCATTACTGTTAATGGCAACATTGGTGGAGGGCACTTTCCATGTCTAATGATGTCAGCTTTCTTATTTTTATCCAACACACAATTTCCAGTGCTCATAGAGGAAAATGCATCTATGAAAAACATTATTTCAAGGTAATATGAAAATTTCTTCCAAGGTAAATTATTTGATTTTTCCCCTAGTTCCATCAGTCCCCCCAAAATAATTAATAGTTGTAATAGTTGTATGTGCTATAGTGTTTTGGTCATACTTACTTCAGGGTACTTTTTCTTCTTTATTATAGTTTCTCATGAACATAAATACCTCACCCACTACATGAAAAACCACTTAGAGGTAAGAAAAAAATCATTTTTGTCCACTATACTACAGTAAATACATGAAATAAATATTTTTGAATGAAGATAAAGTAAGTTTAATAAGAATTGTGTAGCATTTTACAACCTTCTATGGGGGAAATTCAGTAATCTATAGAGTTATTTTTACCATCCAACATATGCACATAGTTATAGCATATACGGATTCATTATACTATACAATTGAGAGAAGATATTGTCCCTTAGAGACACAGATGCAAACTATTGCACACTAGAATATTAAATATCAGATCATGAGTGTTGATTTCCCAAAGCTAATATAAACCAAATTTTTCAAAGATGATAACAGTAACATTAAAGATAATGATGCTGAGGAACAAGAGCATATAAAGCAAAGTCATAGGAAATGATTTTGGATTGGGACCTTTGTATCTTTCCTAACTGAACATAGCAAATGAGAGCCAAGGGTAGAAAATGTTGGGATCTTGGGATACCAGCTGGAGGGCCTAGAGTTCATGAGCAAATCAATACCAAGATTTGAACCAACTTGATAATAATTCAGCTGAGAATTTAAACACCTAATTTACTTGAAAAATTGGGACTAGGAGATAGAAAAGGAGCAAAATGCCACGATGCATATGGATGAGAATATAACCCACATTGTCTCTCAGGATGTCTCTAAACTATAAAGGCCTTCAAAAAACAAAACAAAACAAAACACTTCATTGTCCTCTTAATTATTATGTATTACTGTGATTAAGGATCATTTGGGGGAAATCCCAAACCAGCTAGACCTGAGAATTCGAGCTTTTGTTTGTTTATTTCCTTATTGGTTTATTTTTCCTCTGCTGGTGCATATTAATAGAAAAGTCAAGGATCATCTTCTGTTTATTTGGGGGGAGGTTATTAGGGATTAAACCCAGGGGCGCTTAACCACTGAACCACAATCGCAGCCCTTCTAATTTTTTAATTTTTTATTTTGAGACAGGGTCTTACTAAGGTGTTTAGGACTTTGCTAAGTTGGTGAAGTTGGCTTTGAAACTGCGATCCTCCTGCCTTGGCCTCCTGAGCCTCTGGAATTGTAGACATGCATCCTGCTCTGGGAAAGGCCCGTCTTCTGTTAAGATCACCTGAGGTCCCGTCTGTTGCACAGTAAGTGCAGGAAGACTGGACTGCAAACTTAAATTGATATTAACCAGTATGCTTTTGAAGAACGAATTAGCAATAGCACCTTCATTAATTAGTCCAGTTAAAGAATCATTAGAAAAGCTTGTAGATAGACTCTCTCTCAGTGCATACAATTGAAAATCCTTGTTTTTCACACAATTAATTTGGGGTGGATGACTTTCGCAAACCATTTGCACTTGCAGTTTATTAATGAGAAAATTGACCTGAAAACAACACTGGACAGTGTTGCTAATGATATGACACCAATTTTAGAGGCTCTGAAGAGTGGCTACCTCCTTTAGATAAGCATACTCCCTGTAGTTTGCCAGTCCCCAGAAGTTGTACACAAAGCCAACCTCACTCAGTTACGTTATCTGCCTGCCCACTGAGTTTCAAATCCCTTAAACCAATCTCAACTCCTAGAAGCTTTTGTAAGGTTCAGCATGCAATCATCATTTTCAGAATCTTTTTATGATCTCATAAATAATTTATTAGAAAATCAGGCAGTACACAAATGTGTCAAACATTGTGTCGCATAAATGCAGTTTAATCTTTTTGATAACTTAAGGGAGCTGAAAGCCTAAAATGCTTGATTCCTCTAACTTTGTGTATCATAGGTTTTCATTACAACTAATGTTTAATAAGGAAATGATATGCAAAGAAAATACAGATTTCAAGATTTTATAGTCAGTTTTTATATAGAGCATCACATTAAAAAGTTAATTTTAATTCGAGTGCAGAAGTGTTAAAATAAAATTATTTTAGAAATGGGTATAGAAGAACAAGAGAAAAATATTTTACTTTGGGGGGATTGGAAGTGAGTTGGAAATACAAGATATATAAGAATAAATTGATAATACAATTTTGCTTTAATAAGAGTTGTTTCAATTTATCTGAAAAATATGACTAAATGGAGAAAGAAATAGCATCATAATATTCTGAAAAGGGACTACACATCATCAGAGCCACTTTCTCTTCTGTTTACACAGTCTGTCTCACTCAGCATTAGCAGCTATAACAAAATATCATGCGCTGGGTGACTTAAACACAGACATTTATTTCATGGAGTCCTGGAGACTGGAATATCCAGGACAAAGATACCAAAAGATTCAGTGCTTTATGCGAGCCCTCTTTCTGACTTCAGACAGATACTTCTCAGCCTAGGTTTCCATGGCAAAGGAAGCTCTTTATTATCTCTCAGTCCCATCATAGGGCCTCCATCCTTATGATCTCAGGTACTCCTAATTACCTGCATCACACACACAGGGCCCATGTCCTAATGCTTTCACATTAGGGTTAGAGTTTCGTCGCATGAATTTGAAGGGAGTTACAAACATTCCATCCATGACATTGTCGCAGATGTCCCATGACTGAGATATAATGTAATCAATAATTCAAATTCTTGGTCCTTGGACACTTTTATAGTCCCTACCAGTTTGCTTTCTTTTTTTTTTTAAAGAAAGAGGGACAGTGAGGGAGAAAGAGAAACAACTTTATTTAGTTTTTCATGTGGCCTTTGTTGCTACAGCACTCAGTTGTGTACGTGGTGCTGGGGTTCGAACTCAGGTCCTCACGCATGGTAGGCAAGCGCCGTAACCGCTGAGCCACCACTCCAGCCCCTGCCAGTTTGCTTTTTAACAGAGCAGAAATGAGAATGTGGATTGAGTTTTATGGCAACAAAATTCAGTTAACAAACAATTCACAAAAAGTGGTACAAATTGAACCACAGGATTCCCCCATTAAATATACATGTACCACCTTCTCTCAAATCTTCTTTTCCAGTTCCAAGTCTTAGGGGGGTTGGAGAATGAAGAAATACCTCCTATTCTAGCTGTGATCAGAAGCACTCCAATAATGGCTGGCATGTTAGTCTTCGCACAATTAGCAAAGTATCCCATTACTACATCCCCCCAAATTAAATGTCTACCTATCAAAAATGATAAATAATAATTTTATATGCCAGAAAAAGAGAGTAATAAAATTGTAGAATATTTGAAAAGGTAATCCAAAGTAATGTAGAAATGCAATTAATTGAGCAAGAAAAGAAAACTGTCAGTTTTCTATTAGTGACACAGTTAAACACTTTTCTATTCTATTGTAAGTATTCATTCAACTATGTTTCAGCCTTCTCTGAAATGATTACTTCTCAAGAACACAGAAATGTATAATCATGTGTATGTACACTTTACTTTCTAACCACAGTAGTCGCTCCTTATTTGCCATTTATCCTTCCACAGTTTCAGCTACCAGCACTTAAATATTGTGCAGAATCTTAACTTAAAAACTTCAGAAATAATTCATGTCTTAAATAACTTTTATCACTGTATACTGTAATTGATTTTTATCATTTATCATTAATTTCTTATTGTGTCCTATTTATAAAGTTTATCATAGATATTTTGCATATAAAAATAAAATATAATACTATCTAAGGTTTCCGATCTCCTTAGAACATCTTGGAAGTATGCCCCACAGATACAGGAATACTACCATATATGAAAGAAAGAAAGAATGATTAATATCTATCAAAGGGAGCTCAGTGGTATGGTGATTGCCTTGCATGCATGAGGACCCTATTCCAGCCCCAGCACCACATACACAACTAAGTGTCACAGCAATGAAAACCAAATGAAAAGCTAAATAAAACTGATTCTCTTTCTTTCTCTCTCTCTTAAAGAAATGGATTTAAAGACAAGAAGCTTCATACCCTTTTTAGTTGCTCCTCCTTATGGGACTGGTAGTCTTTTGCTGTATACTATACTCATGTATGCATTGTAATGCATCCTGCTGGAAAAACTTCTTGAAAGGAAGACCACTGCCTTGCTCAGTTCAGTATCAGAGCACTTTATCCACAGTAGCCATTCCACAGTATGCACATTTGGTTCTTTAAGCATGGAAATTTTTCCCACTCCTACCCCCAAAAATGTTCCTACATGTTCATAACACCTCAACTTGGTACCATCAGTGAGGCGCATTTGACAGCTAAAGATATCACAGTATTGCTCTCTCCAAAAACCCATTTCCTGAAGCATTATCTCATGATTTCTCAGTTGCTGACAGGACGAGAGAAAATACTGCACTATCCTTGGGATTTCTCCCTCCAAGGGTGGATCTCAGAAACCTGAGAATTCACTTTAGTACCAAGCTCTCGGCTCTCATTTAGATTATATCCAAATGTTCTGAGGATTTTCACTATCGTGCATCCTGTGGCCTCCATTCCCAAAATGACAAAATTTAACATACAATTCCATCCCAGGTATCACAGTTTTGACTTCAAGGAAGAATTTCTAAAAATGTGAAGAAAAATGTGTGTACGTAAATACATGAGCATTTGTAAAAGAACTCATGTTCATCACAACTTGAATCCAAAAGATCCTTTCACGAGATGTCAGTAATGTTTCTAGTATAATTATTATTACATCAACTATCCTTGGTAAATATCTTCATTTAGAGTCCGTGAAGTGTTAACTGGCTTATTTTTTAAAGTTTCTGTTTAAGATTGTACTACAAGGCATTTATCTGATTGATTCTCAAGCATCCTCCACAGTTGATAGATCCTATTATTTAAAATGCATTCTTATCCTTGAAGCCGAGTAAGCAAGCATGCAGCCTAAATCACACAACAGCCTCCCAGGGGATTCTGTCTCCTCAAGAAAGCAAGCAGGCTTTTTATACCACGTGCCCTGCTTCCTTGGCTTATATGATTCCACCAGGAAGAAAGCACCTGCCTCAAGAATCACCAGTCTATGCCTTGAACAACATCCAAAAACAAGTGATCATTTCCCAAAAATTATGATGCTAAAATCATCCAATTAGACTCTCTTTCCAGAAAATGAATGTGAAGCAGATAGAACCAGAGGAGGATTTTAAAGAAAAGGTGAAAAGGATGCAGACACTGAGACATCAAGCCACATGAGCAAAGCATTGTTTTGACTAATACTTTTGCACTCCTTTTTTCATTTATAAAAAAATAGAAAAACCGGGGGTGTGTGATAAAAATGAAGCCTACTTTATGGGTTTATTTTAATGATGATGCAATACTTATAAAACTCTTAGCAAAGATCTGGCATTTTGTTAGCGCTCATAAAAGTGCAATGCTGCTCATATCACATTATGTTATAATGTTTGCATTAACTATTCACGTCAACCACCAGGGGCTTTTTGAGGGCAGGGGCTGTCTTGTTTATCTTTATATCCTATTTGGTAGCACAGCAACTAGCATGATGCTTAGCACAGTATAGGTACCGCTGCAAATGTTAGATGAATGAAATATTGTTTCTTCCCTTCTCCCATCTTAACTCCTCCTTTTACACCTACCATGCACCTCATCATATCTGAGGATCTTAGGAAAACTGGTATATTCCAGTAACAAGCTGAGGTTTAGCTCACTTTTAGATGGTATAAGAATCAACCTGACACTGATTTGTTCTCTGTACTAAAAATCACATATATTTCAAATATTCCTAATGTAATATGACAATTAATATAATTGAGTCACCTACATACACAGACTAGAGTACAGAGAGAAGATAGAATTAGGTGAGGGAGGCGTGGTGGTGTTAATGAAAAGAGAAAGAATAATCTCTACTTAGCAGTTTGTTTTCCAGTATGGATTTGACAGAATGTGAAATATCATGATTTTAGTCCTCAAAAGACCTTTAGAGTTTATCTGTCTCATAATTTAGGGCTTACAGATGAGGAAACTAAGATCCAGAGAGGACAAATAATTTGCAATACATTAGAGAACTTGGTCCTGACAGAGCTGGGACTTTAAAATGTGACTTCTAATGGCTATAATGGTTTTTCCTTCATACCACAGTGCACAACAGTGTATATTGCATGTTTATAATGTAAACTCCCTTGAGATATTTATGCTATTTTAATAGCAGGACAAAGCAAAGACTCCTGGCATTAGATTTAACTTTATTAGATATAAGCATCTGCCGAGTAGATCCTTTGGGAGAAAACAATCCCAGCAATAATGGTGTTGTCTTCATCATTGTCTACAAATGTACTAAATTATTAATAAAAATCGCAGATGCCAAGCAGAATGAAACCCTAACAGCGTATAGTGCTTTCATTTATTTGATTTACATATATTGTCAGAGACAACCTTTATGGAGGAGCACATAATAATTAAGCACTTGTCAGAATGGCTAAATGTCATTATAAAATAAACTAGTAATTCTAATCCCTTGGGAGAATTTTCATATGTCACCAGTTCTCCTGGGAAAGGAGACTTCTGAAGCACCATTTTGCAAAATGTAGCTGATGTGGCAGGTTAATAGAATAAATAGATTTCACTTACGGAACTAAGATTTATGGGCTGGGCAAAAATCCAAGCTATAATGGGGAATAACAAGTAACTGAAATTTAGGGATAATGTGGATAAGAATAAATTATGTTACTGAAGGATCAAAATCACAGATAAATAGATGGCCTGAAACCTTTTCCTTCTCCTCCTTCCTCTGATTTCCCTTCCACCTGAGATTTTTTTCTTTTTCCTTTCTTTCCCTTATTTTCCGTAAAAATCCAAACACTATTTAACCACTTGTGGTGCTTTATGAAATCCGTGTCCCTTCCCTCTCTTAAACTCACAGCCACCCTGCTAGATTATTAATTTTATAAAAGAAAAACATTTCCTTTTGTCATTTTCATAATTAATCAATTATTTCTATTTTAACCCAATTGTGGGCTTTGTTTATAGAACCTCATTGGTTAATTTCTTCTTGTTCTAAAAAGCTATTGATGAATTTTCAGATATTGATATTTTCATCCAAATTTCAAGTAAGCAATACAGTGTTATTAACTACAGTCACCAGGTTGTCCCTTAGATACCCAGAACTCATTCATCTTATAATTGAAAGTTTATATCCTTTGATTACCATCTCATTTTTCCCACACTCCAGTCCTGGCAACCACTATTCTTTCTACTCTGTTTCTATGAATACATTTTTAGATTCCACATGTAAGTGAAACCACACAGTACTGTATTTATTTTTCTATGTTTGACATTTCATTTAGTATAGTGTCTTCAAGTTTCATCCATGTTATTACAAGTGACAGAATTTCTTTTTTTGATGGCTGAATAATATTCTTCTCGTGTGTGTGTGTGTGTGTGTGTGTGTGTGTGTGTGTGTGTACACCGCATTTTCTTACACCATTCATCAGTTAGTAGAACCAGGTTGATTCCATATTTAGCTATTGTGAATGACACAGTGATAAACATAGCATTTCAGACACTGGCTTCATTTCTTTTGGCTATATAAGCCAGATGTACAAAAAAACAGAATACAAATTTTGCTTTGCAAGCACCCATGGAAAATATAACAAGATAAAACTGGAATACAAAGTAAATCTTTGTAACCTAGAAAGAAATAAAATCACACAGAGTATGTTGCCTGATCATGAAACACGCACACACACACACACACACACACACAATTTTATCAATTTTAAAAAGAACAGGAAAATCTCCAAATACTTGAAAATTAATATCAAACTTCTAAGAAATTAATGAGTGAAAGAGGAAGTCTCATAAGAAGTTTAAAAAGTTAATGCATAGTAATAGTTTGCCTACATGACCTGTAAGAAATTACTCAACCACACAGTGTGAATATACCCTAGGACTTAGGATCTGGGCTTTCTATTCTTGGCTGCTTTACATAATTACTTCACTCTGTGAAGCTTCATGCACTTCCTCACAGGCCATGAGGCATTATAATTTAATTAACCAGCATCTCTGTTGCATTTGGTGCTCTAAAACTGGCAAAGTACTTTGTCAGAGAACTCCAGCACCAGTTATCTGTTATTTTTCCTCAATACTTCCTTGAAGATGGAGTATGTTTCACATTCTAGATGTACCCTCTCCAGACCATCACCTTGAACTAGAAGTTCCATTACAGTTCCAATGAAACAATAAATATGAACCTTGAAAGAGATTATTTTCTCCTTCTAATAACACAACAATAATTCATGTGTGAAATGGAAAAAGTAACTTTGTTTTCTGTATTATATAAAAGTCTTACTCTAGCTTTAAAACAGAAGCTGAAGGCAGCCCCCGACCCCAAGCCTGCCAGTTCATTAGGTGGTAGGTGTGACATATGTGCTGATGTTGGAATACCCCCACTTTGGAGAGCTGTAGCTGACACTGGGTCATG
Source organism: Aplodontia rufa (assembly GCA_004027875.1). NCBI lineage: Eukaryota > Metazoa > Chordata > Mammalia > Rodentia > Aplodontiidae > Aplodontia > Aplodontia rufa. Next base: position 94,437 of record PVKS010001086.1, on the reverse strand, counting down.
GTGAATGCTTGATAGGTCCCAGTATCACACTAGAATGCTCTATTTTCTCTGAAAGAAGAAGATAGGTTTTAGATGTTGTGGTAGTCAAGAGCCATGCTCAAAGTTACCTTCAAGTTTGAACTATTTCATGTTAGAGAAGATTAATTTATTCTGGAATTTTACATCATGGATGGACCAAATTTGTATTACTGTCTTTTTTAAATGATGCATATTTATATGAAGATTCAAGTACTTTTTTTTTTTACCTGAACTGAGTTTCCAGCTGATATTCGGTTAAACCAATTGTATATGTAGTTCCATGTTCAATGTTGTATTGTTTTTCCATATTATACTATACTTTTAATGTCTATCTAAACCCTACATGAGGAATTTTGATAGAGACATTTAGATACTTCTTAAGATACTTCTTTTGGTAATTTGAAAAGAAATTGGTTTGAAAAATAATGTTATAAAGGAAATAAAGAAAACAATTATCTGAGAATAACTGTACTCTAAATCTCAAAATTCTTTAAAGAAACAAAAGTCACAAAAATTGGTAAAGAAAAAGTATAATTACATATTTAGCAGATGGCATGATTACTTATCTAGCAAATCCTAAGAAATATTAAAATAAAAAATCTATTAGAATAAGTCAGTTTTAAAAGGTCAAGGATAAAATGATAATATATAAAAATTAAACGTACTTCTACATATAGAATTATTGAAAATTGGAATTTTAAAAGTCAAAATCACTTATAGCAGCATCCAAAACCATGCTACATTATAAATTTAATAAAAGTTGCACACTATCTATTTACTAAAACAATAACATTTCTAAGAGAACTTAAGAAAAAGAGATGTAGAGATATACCATGATCATGGAATGAAAGACAAAACAATTGCTAAGTTAGAAGTTCTTCCAAAATGAAAAATAGAGTGAATGCCCTCCCAAACAAAATATCAATAAGTTTTTTTTAAAGAAGTTGACAATTTTAATCTAAAATGTACATTGGAATTCCAAATGAATATAATTCTATACTTAGCATAGGATTCAGAAATCTAGACAGTATGGTATGGGCATTAGAATAAGCAAATATATCAATGAAAAATAACAGAAAAACAGACTACATACATGATCAATTTATTTCTGTTTACTTAAAATTGGCATGCTTAATCACTTAAAACTCAGCACTTAAGTAGCACTTAACCTTTAGAATAAAGAAATACTTGCAATCCATGAAAGCATTCTTCTAAGCATTAACTCATCTTTTTCATTTCCATGGCATTAACATCAGGAAGCTAATAACAAGCCAACAAAGAAGAACATAAGTCTGTGTCTCAGTCCCTAGGAGTCCCTCTTCCCTTGCACCTTCCCCTGGGTTTTCTGATATTTTCTTCAATAAATCCATAAAATGGTATTTTAAATCTCTGCAGCTGATTTATGTTGCAGGCAAAGGAAACACAAGTTTAATTTGATTATTAAACTAAAGATTCTATGTAACAAATTCATGCTATTAGAATAGACAGACAACTAAAGCAGCAGGGTTTCCTCTGCAAACTTCATTCTGCTATGTTTACATTGTGTTGAATAAATACTTAAGTCACACATATAAGGAAAGACTATATCAACAAAATACAAAAGAGAGTATGATTCACTTCATCTTACTTTTCCCACTGCACTGTCTTAGGCCTGGGTGGATAGCATCATGCAGGAGTAGCACCAGCAGCAGGCTGAGGTGTTAATGTATCTGTCAGCAGATCCCAGCAGTCCTTTTAATACCCTGACTGATCCTAGCTCTATTCCATGACCTACACCTCATCACTCAATTTAGAAACCAAAAGGTAAATTTCAGAGCCTTTAACAATCCATGCAGTGGTTTATGCTTTGGCTATTAACCTCAAACATTATCATGTATTGTTTATCATATTCAATTTCAAGAAATAAACTGTCTTGTTGAGGAAGGGAAATACAATATTTAACATTAAAACGTCATGGGCAGGGGCTAGAGTGGTGGCTCAGCAGTTACAGCACTTGCCCTGCATGTGCAAGTACACAGGTTCAAACCCCAGCACCCACGTATGCAACTAAGTGTCAGCAACAAAAGCCATGTGAAAAACTCAATAAAAATGGATGCTCTCTCTTTCTCTCTCTCTCTGTCCTTCTTTATTTAAATGAAAAGTCATGGGCAGTACTCCACAATGCTATTGTAATAGTCATTTATAATAAAGATTTATGTAAAACCAGTCACTGTACTGAATTCAGATGCTGGAGACATTATTGTAGTCATATTATGGACTTGAGGAGTAAAGAGGGTATTTGGAGTGATCTGAGGAAAATTATCCTTATACCAATAACAACTGTTATTGCTGTTCAAACTTGTATGCTGCTCAAGTCCTTAAGTCATAGTTCACCAGTCTTTATATAAATGTACCTTCTATGTTGATTATTTTTTCAGCATGGCTCATAATTTGCTTCACTTAAAAGATTAGGCACACAAGTGGCCAGAATTGGGAAAGTTTATATTGCAGAAGAAACAAAAAAAAAAAAACAACAACAACAAACAAACTAGCAAAAAATACATTTTAATTTAATTGAAAATAAACCACTCAAGAAAAGAGATAAAGATCTAGACGTTGATCCTTATTTTCTCTGGATGGAGAAGTTGCAAGTAAAAGGTGTAATCTGATTCTCCCTGTAAGTACATTTTGCACAAATCCCCTGGGCATACTGGGCTCTGATGTTTACTGAACATGTTACCTGTCCTTCTAGCAATGAATATTTAATGGACTTGGAATTGTGCAAAATTTACCGTGTATGGATAATGTACCATTTGATATGGAGAGCTGCACAAGAATCAAGCAGTTATTCAGAAATTAGGTGACCTTGACAATTGGAATTCCTTCATCTGAAGCTAGTCTACCACCATCCAAGGAAAGTTCTACCTCTCTAGATGCAGAGCTCAGTCATAGAAACAGAAATAATTGTTGAAAGAATGAAAGAAAGGATTATTTGTTTAAAGCTTTACCTCTCTCACTACTTTCTCTGCTATATAATCATCAGAGAGGGTGATGTAATTGGTACGAGAAAGAGAAGAAGAAATACTTGCAATCGGCTTGGAGAAAAAAAGTATTTTTCATCATCTACTAGTCCTTCCACAGAAAGCATTAATTTTTAATACATGTACCACTTTTGTATAAAATTGCTAATTTCAAAGCTTTTAAACTTAAAAAGGCATGTAGATAAAGACATAAATAATTGAACAAATAAATAAATGCAGTTTAAATTTGAAGACTTTTCTGGATGTCACTTGTCAATGTCATATCCCTAATTTAACTTTGTGATTAAGACAAAGGATGAGCCTACAGTTCCTAAAAAGCGCAACAGCACTGTGAAAGTTGGCATGTCTATGCTGGTTCTGTACTAGACATAAGCCTCCAAAATAAAAATAGCCAACAAAATAACGCCTTCCAGTCACAGAATCATGCCATCCTATATCTTAGTGTCACTTTTTACTATGCACTTTCTCATGCTTATTTATTATCTAACATATGTTGTAAAGCAGGCACTTTGGGGGTTTTTTCTTTCATTTTAAGAGAGAGAAAGAGAGAATCAACTTTATTTTTTTTTTCATCTGTGTTTTGTTTTTCAGACACTTAGCTGTGTATGTGGTACTGGAATTTGAATCCAGGTCCTTGCACATGCTGGGCAAGCTCTGTAACTGCTGAGCCTCTGCTCCAGCCCCACTTGTGGTTTTTAATACTATGCCATATTTAAATATTGGCTCATATAAAAGCACTCATTTTCTATCTGTGGTAGAAAAGAAGAATGATGTGCAGGTGGACAGGGAGATAGAAGTGATAAAATGTTTATTTTTATTCACATTAAGAGAAATGTAAATAAAAACTACAGTGATATAATGTTTTACCTAATTGAAAGAAACACAGTTTTAAGACCAATCATATTAGTCAAAGTATAGAAATATAAGAATTCTCCAAAAAGAACCAAAAGCATATGAATTGTGGAAAACAATGTCTATCAAGATGATAAATATATATGCCATTTGATCCAGAAATTTTGTTTCTGAAAATTGTATTCTACAGACATTTTTAGCCATGTAGGAATTACATGTCCACAAGGCTCAATACTGCAGGATTAATTATAATAGAAGAGAAGAAACAACATAAATATTGATAAAGGGCTACTTAAATATCTGTACAACAAAATCAATGCAACTGTTAAAAGTTGAAAGCATTCTTTGTGAACAACTTTGCAAAAATATCCAAGATATAGTGTTGAGTAAAAAAATTATCAAGGTACAGGACAATACATGTAGAGTAGTCCCACCTTATCAGAGGGGAATAAATACATTACAATATCCCCAGTGATCCCTGAAATTGCTGATGGTACCAAACTCAATATGTACTATGTTGTTCCCATAAATAAATAGCTATGATAAAGTGCAATTTGTAAGTTAGGCACAGTAAGAGGTTCATAATAATAACTAATAATAACATGAGGCAGATTATAGCAATATGCTATAATAAAAGATAGATGCGGTCCATCTCTGTTCTGTCAAAACTTATTGTTCTGTACTTACTCTTCTTCTCTGATGTTTTGAGATAATCTAATGCTTTGTGATATGATGAAAAAATGAGGTAAAAGACATAGGCATTCTGATGTATCACCATTGGAGATGAGCCTTGGATGGTGTACTTTCTGTTTAAGCAACAACTCAGTAAGAAATGCGGTACCCCTTCTTCAACAGGCACAGCTTCTTCCATTATTTTTATATGTTTCATTTCAAGCCTGTGCCTGAATCTGTGTAACCATCCCTTACTTGGAGTAAACGGCTCACTGTCATTTGTTTCAGGGAAATCTCTTTCTGAAATCTTTACATAGGCACAATGCTTTTTGGTGGAACACATTACTGTCAATTGGAGCATTTTTTTCTGTTTGTGATTTCCACCTACAAATTTAATACTTTTTCCTACCCTAATTAAGCACTTATCATAGAATGTGGCCATAAATTTTACAGTTTGAAGTGTGACAGCAAAACTAGCATGAATTTCTCTTTCCTTCTTCACAGTTTCATAGCCAGAAAATTTGTTCTTACTGTGCATCTTAGCAACTTCAGCATACATTTTTGTTTCTTTCTTTATTAACTGGAGAACTTTCATCTTTTCACTTAAAGGAAACTGTTAACGGCTTCTATTTGAATATTCAAATTGCCATCACCAATAATCTTATACTTTGGACTAATATTAAGTAAAATAAGAGTATCTTTAACTTAAGCTCTGTGGCAGATGTCTGTAGACCTGATGATCTAGACAGCTACATAGTGACTAATGGTAGGTAGTGTGTATGATATGAATATGCTGAACAGACAGATGATTCATGGGGGTAGAACAGAATAATACAAAATTTTAACATGCTACTCTGTTTTAGTCAGCTTTGTCACTGTTGTGACTAAAAGACCTGACGAGAACAATTTTAAAGGAAAAATTTATTTTGGGGCTCATTGTTTCAGAAGTCTCACTTCATAGATGGCTGGCTCCATTGCTCTGGTCCAAACATGAGGCAGAACATCATGGTGGAAGAGTATGGTGGAAAAAAAAAAAAAAAAACAGCTCAGGACAAGCCAACAAAGAAGCAAAGAGACAGCACCACACTCCAGGAACACTACAGGAGTAGGGGACAACATACCCTAGGAGAGAGAGAGACTCCATTCACCAGATACAAAATATATACCCTAAAGGCACATCCCCAGTGACCTACTTCCTCCAGCCACACCCTACCTGACTGCAGTGACAACTCAGTTAATCCCCATCAGGAATAGGTATCATGCCCTGATTAGGTTAAAACTCTCATAACCCGATCATTTCACCTCCAAACTTCTTTGCATTATCTCATCCATGAGCTTTGGGGAACACCTCATATCCAAACCATAATACTGTTCAAAAATAATTTAAAACTCACAAAACTTACTGAGCAATTTTCCATTTAATACTTCCAGGTCATGGTTGACTCTAATTAACTGATAACAGAGGAAGCAAAATCATGGATTGGGAGAAACATTGTAGTATACTATCTTTTACAAGTAGGTTAAGGGGAGAATATATGTAATGTGCGCTTGTACATGCACTATCACTGGGAACAAATATAAGACATTCATTGCACTGATTATTTCTAAAGGAGATGATATGTATGGATAAGAAGAAATTTTGGAATTTTAAAGAATATGAATGTATTGTGTTTAAAAACAAGTAAATAAAATCTAGTTATAGAAACAGATAATTTAAACTTTAACAAAATTAATAAATATAAGTCATTTAACTCTGTATACTGAGAGAAGCTAGAAGAGATGCTATCTCAATAGTAAAGAATGAATCCAGTGCCCATATCTGAATGTATTTCAATAAAAGGAACTAACATTGCTTGGAGAAATAGCTGATTCTAAGGTTGGGCAAGGAAAAGTATGAGTGCAGATCATTACGTTGAGCCAGAAGTGCTCAAAATATATAAGGATATAACCATGTCAAAGGGACATGGGATCCAACTGGAAAACCTCCTATAGCCAAAACTGGAACAATTTGGGCATTAAAATACATAATAGAACATACAACCCAAAATACAAATAAATATCCATGAATCTATATTGAAACAAACATGTAATTAAATAAATAATAAGTGGGGAATTAATCTTCTTACAGAAGTATTCCAAAAAATATATGCAGATACTCCCATCTCTAGGAGTAGAACTTAATCCTAACCTACACCCAAGGGTAGGTTTGACAGACTCTCTTTCACAGACTAGAATAGGGTCAGAGGAAAATAAAACCTTCACAGTAAAGAAACTGGTCAAACACTATCTTACCATGTGATTAAGGTAAATATCAGTGATGTCATGTAGATATTATGTACTCTTTGATATTATGCAATAAAATATCCTTTATGTCTTGATATTTTCCACAAATCTATAATCCAAGATTAATAATGAGAAAAATATCAGATGAATCCAGGGCAGAGAACATTTAATGAATTACCATTAATCCTCAAGACGACAAAGGTCATGAAAATAAGGAAAGACTGAGAAATTATCACAGACTAGAAAAGACAGGAAGGAAGAACATGCAATATGGTAGCCTGGATTCAATCCTGGAACATATATTTGACATTAGTGGAACATCTGGTGAAATCCAAATGAAACCTGTAGTTCAGTTAACAGCAATGCACCAATTTGGGTTGTGTTAAATGTGAAAGAATACTGAGACTTTATATACTCCCAATAGACTATTTCCTAGCTCTAGTTATGTCTGGAAGAAGCAAGAAAAAAATCTCTGATGTTATCTCATTTCATTATCTTTTCTTCGAAAATTTTACCAATTCTTTCCTGTAGTCTCTTGATTCATTTCTGTAAAAGGATAAATAAGGGCAGAACTGTTGAAAAACCTTACTTAGAATTCCTGGGTGAAAAATACATGGAGAAGGGAAATACTTACTCCAATCAAATGTAGTGAAAATTGAACAAGTTTCTTGTTGGACATTCATTTATAGACAAATTAGTGCATAAGAAAGCTTGAAAATGCCTGAAAAGTACTTTCAAGAAGCAGTTCACATCCATAGCTATTCCTGTAAAAATCACTTAAGTAAAGGAAATAACATGATATACTTTAAAAAATAAATATGTAAAAAGCACAAACCAGAAAGCCAATGAGAAGTTTATGTTTTATCCTAAGAGTGAATTAGTGGGGCTGGAGGATTGGCTTGGCCATTAGGGCAGTTGCCTGTCATACTCTAGGACACAAGTTCAAACCCCAGCACCACATACACAACAAAGTATTGGAGCAAAAAAGTCACATGAAAAACTAAATAAAAATTGATTCTCTCTCTCTCTCTCTCTCTCACAGACACACACACACACTGTCCCTCTCTCTTTAAAAAATAGTGAATTAGTGAAGTGTGAAAATTTTACTTTAGGTTCATGTCATATGTAGAAAGCAATCTATTAAAGATAAACCTAAAGAAATTTCATTTGAGCTTTAGCCATATTATACCTGAAATATAATATTTTCCTCAAGTATTATTATTCTACCCATTAAGAAGTAAACTAAAATACTTTAATCTACTGATATCTTTTATACAGTCTTTTTCTCAAATTATTTTTTTGCCTTTAAAAGTGCACAGACTCTGAACCTAATTATACTCAGGTTAACATAAACCAAACTATCTCTGAAACTTTGCTAAAATATTTGCTTACCTTCAGTAACTCAGACTAATTAGTTACCATAATAATAATGCCATTATAAAAATTAGTACCTCCAATAAATTATAGTCACATGCACAAACACAACCAATACACATTTCATTTTACATATAAGTGGTTTCTCTAAAGGAAATGTTTTTCTCTTTCTTTCTCTCAGGATTTCTGCTCTAAAAGTCTCAGGATTTCTGCTTTAAAATTCATTATGACTTATAAGATGATAACTAACACAGGTTGCTTTTTCTCACACCAGTAAACAAGCTGCTTTGCTATAGAGAGATGAACTGATGAATGTAAGAAACTGAGAAAAGGAAGAAAACAAAATAATAACAGCATTCTCTGACAGCTGACAACTGTTCCAGCGAGGTTGAGTTCCTTCTTGAACATAAACAATTTCATGGAATATCAACATCAGATAAGATTAAACTGTGACCCTGAAGAAACAAGACAGAAACAAGCAATTCCAAGCTGGCAAAATAGAGGTTCCCCACACTCCTCTCCTCCTCCACAAAGAACCAAAGCGGCAGGTAGATAGCTGTATTTTGAGCTGAGTGATTATAAGAGAATGCTGGAATAAAGCAAGGAAACAACTGCAACCTTGAAAGACATGGAGATCTGAGACAACAACAGAGACAGTGAAAGAGTGCATCCCAGCAACTGTGATCCAGCTCCCTAGCCAGGGGTTGGTTTTGTCCGTGTTTGTTGGTGGGCATACAGGAGGCTGACTTGCATGTGTGTGATGGGCATAATACAGTAAGAGAACAGGTTTATGTACCATGTATAAAGGGTACATAATGTGGGAGCTGAGAAATTTTAGTTTTATTCTACTTTCCCTATATTGTCCAGTTCTTTCATTGCCTTTATTTGTAACATTACCATCTGCTTTCCATTTTCACTGTGAATGAAAACAGAATGAATGACATCAGCATTTCTGTTCTTATTTAAGTCCATAATAGCACCCTTCTGTTTGTCATCTAAGTTCTAAGCCAACTGAGAAATAAATGCACAAGTGAGAATGTGGATATCAAAACAAGAGTTTTATTACTAATAAATGCTAGAGGTTATTACTAAAGATTTGCATGCAAATACTCTTTGTTTACTGTCTCTGAGCCTAGATTTTGGAACACTCTACCAGAAGAAAAGTTTGATTTTCAGGACAAATATAACTACTTAAGATTTAATCTTTGTACTCATACAAAATAAAGAATAAAATTGAGACTAGATTCCCAGGGCCTGAATATGTTTTAATAGATTATCCACATTCAGTTCAGGAATGTAGACCAACAATGCCACTCAATAATCTATTAAACTTATTCCAGAGGGATTCTTAAATGACAATCCCTGTGTATGAAAACATGCATAGTGTATTTTAGTAGAAATGTGTAATACTCCCCAGTGATTTTATTCACCTAGTCCATTGAACTCAGTTATTAAACCTATAATCATAAATGGCCATGGCTATCCTCCTTAAGTGGGGAGAAAGGGAGTCTCATTTCCATCTTCATGTAGACACTCCTCCATTTCAATAATTATTCTTTTGTATATAGTCTTTGTACTCCCTGAAGTGTAGATTTTGCCCACCAGAAGGCATAGAAACAGATAAGAACAGGATACCTGGGCTGGAGCAGTGGCTCAGCGGTTACAGTGCTTTCCCAGCATGCAGGAGGGTGTGGGTTCAAACCCCAGCACCATGTACACAACAAAGTCTCAGAGCAACGAAAGCCACATGAAAAACTAACCAAAATTGATTCTCTCTTTTTCTCTCTCACTGTTCCTCTCTCTTTAAAAAAAAGTAAAAGAAAGAAAAATGTACCTAATTAATGAATTCCAGTGCCACACTGTATTTGAAGGTGAAAATTCATTCTTTTTCTAATTATATCCAATCACATTGTCTTTTGTAGGTTATCAGGGGCTTTACCATGATATAAAATGATAATATTAATATAATCCTGTAATAAAGTATACCAACATCAAGATGCCCCAAGGTTGAATATTAACTTCTCCCATTATTACATTTCTGAGAAAATCTAAATTCTAATATAATGGTTTTTGTGGTTAAGTGCACAGACTCTAAATCACACTACCTGATATCTCGAATCTCAGTTTTTACACTTACTGGGTTTGTGATCCTAAGCAAGCGAATTAGCCTCTCCATGCCTCAGTTTCTTAATTTGACAAATAAGACTAACAATAACACTTGTAATTTTTATGGTAACTAATTAAATTAATGTATTAAATATTTTAAAGACATAGTAACAGATAAAAAGTGCTTTAGCTAAAATATTATTTTTATTATTATGTTTGTAATTTAAACTCAAACATCTTTAGGTCCAAAGATTCAATGAAAGAGGAAGAAAATACTCCTCCTTGGCCCAACTTTCTTATTCTTCTTAGTGTCTGCTAATGTGGTTCACTATCTCTAGATGCCTAATGAGGACAGAACAGCGACCTCATCCTGGATGTTTTTGTTGGAAAAACTATTGTTTCTTTAGCACTTCAGAAGTTAACTCACTCCAGCCTCACTTTTGTCATCAGCTAGACTGAACTATAACTTACAATCAATAACATTTATCAATTTTAAGTACCTAATTTGGTGGGTTCTGAGAACTGTTTACAGTCTTGTAACCACTATTGCAATCACAATATAGAATATTTCCATCTCCCCCAAGTTTCTTGATGGCCCTTTCAGCCAATATCCTCTGGTCAACCCCTACATTCTGGCAACTACCAAACTACCTTTTATTACTGACATTTTGCATGTTTTGGAATTTCATAGAAGTGGAATCAAACATTATATTATCTTTTCTCGAAGGCTGCTTTTGCTTAGCAAAATGACTTTGAGATCCATTCTTCTCTTGCATGTTTCATTAGTTCATTTCATTTTAATATTAAGTAATATTTCGTTGTCTAAATGAACTGATTTTTTTACTTTACAAGGAAAAGGAAAATGACAGGTAACTGAGATAAAAGGACAAAGCAACTAAAAACTCCTGTCTGGCTGTTCTAAGGTCAGAGAAGATCGATGTCTTGCCATACATGTACATGTAGCTCTTTCATAAAGACAAACTTCTTGCCTGTACCATCTACATTTCTACAATCATTAAAGAAACCCCAATCCTACACTGCATGCCTATCTTATGCTAGTAAGCCAAAAACATTCTGCATTTTATCCTTGCTGCAATAACAAGAACCTCTATCCTCTTTGCTTCTGCAGATGCAGTTCCCTTTGTCAAGACCCCATCCCCTTCACTGCCCATCTATCAAATTCTTTCCTGTTTACTATCCTTTTCAGCTCAGCTGAGATACCACCTCCCCTTCCATGTATTTTCTGTCTCTTCAAATAAAATTAATTACTTCTTTTTAGTATCACCAAAGCATCATGCATATAACTTCACTAAATTATTCATTGGGTGGTAATTTGTTACCAAATTCTGGGTATGTCGCTCCTATGGAAAAGACAGTGCTATTCGACTCTGTTTCTCCACCTTTAGTTTCAGCTCTAAGCACAAAAGTAGATATTCAATAAATGTTTGTTTAACAACAAAAAATAAACAAATGAATGCAAGAAAGTGCCCTCCTGTTGATACACATCTATCATAGTTAAAGCAAGTATGTGAGCACAACTCACTGCTCTAATTGCCTGGAAATCTACTTCTTTCCACCCCATCAGTTTTCAGTGGGACAGAGAATTCTGTTAATGCTCTGATAAATCTTGCTGAATTTTAAGGAAACAACTGCTATCCATTGCAAAGTGTACTTAATTATTCACGGTGCATAGGGAGTCTTGTGACATGACTAGCAACAAGCTTCTGGTCCTTCAGACAGGAAGGATGCATTCATAATTAAAATGTGACCCATGCTGTCTCCTGCTGCCAGATTTCCTTGAGTAGTCACTGGGGATGAAATTCTAATTATGACATTTGAAGAAATAAAATTCTCCAGGGAAAGAAGCCTCCAAAGATAGACTATATGTCGACAGCTGTTGTGGAAATTACTTATTTTAACCTTTGCCATAAAAATTGTAAAACCAACCCAGCTCCTTCTCTGTAGCAGATAGACATTTGGGGAGATGGATTTGTAGGTGTGTTTTGAGGATTAGCCTAAAGCCAAGACAGCATCATTTTACAACAGAAGTTCCATTAAAGTTTCTTAAATTTCAGTGAACTTCTGTTCAGGAAGCCCTTTTAAATTCTGATGAGCTGACATTTGAATATTTCTGTAGCAGATGGCTATCAGCTAAAAGAAGTACACAATATTTTATTCTTACTAACTGAAATTAAATTTGTAAGTTATGATAGGTTTTTTAAAATTAAAACTCTTAGGAGCTTGTGTCATACATTTTACATACTTAAAAAAAAGGAAATTCAAACCCACTTTGACTTAACTAAACTTTCCAAATGCAATATTTTTTTGACTTTCAATCCGTTATGGGGGGAAATATAGAAAAGTCAAGAGACTGGGGTGTAGGTGATGTGGAGGTGACTCTAGATTAGGATCAGGGACATATCATATTGTTACTACAAATCTATTTATGATTGTACAACACAACTCCTCGATAAAATTTGAGAAGAAAAAAAAAGACCACCACAAGATTCAAGCTTCTGCAAGCTACCTATTCATAGCCATTTAGAATATACTTAAAGATGATTGTGTTTAACTATATATTATTTGTTAGTTATCAATGTAATCATGGCATGGTAAACTATCTGAATGGTGTTTCACCCACCAATTATTCTTCTAGAAATCTTTACTGAAATAATTTTTTTTAGGGCTGGAGCAGTGGCTCAGCAGTTGTGGTGCCTGCCTGGCATGCACAAGTACATGGGTTCAAACCCCAGCACCCATGTACACAACTAAGTGTCTAAGCAGTGAAGGCCTTGTGAAAAACTCAATAAAAATTGATTCTCTCTCTCTTTCTCTTTCTCTCTCTCTCTCACCATCCTTCTCTCTTTAAAAAAGAAAAAAAAGAATTGTTTTAGTAGATAGCAAGTCTATGTCCAGTCCTTTATATCCTAAAGAAGATTTAGAAGAGTTGATCAGGATTCCTGGCCTACAGGAATTTCACAAACCTGGTGGAAACATAAAGTTAATATACACAATCAATAATATATTAAACAGGAAACAAAACATGTAAGAGTGCTATAGTTTGGCTCTTAAACATCTCCCAAATGTCTGTGTACTAAAGATTTGAATATAAAGACAATGCTACTGGGAGCGAGTGAACCTTTAGGTGGAGTCTAGAAGGTAGGTCTTTAGGTCATTGGGGGGGCAGTCCTCGTAAAGGCAGAAAGGAGTCCCCTGGCCCCTTCCTCACTGTCTTTTGCTTCCTGGTCCTGAGGTGAGCAGTTCTGCTCCACCATTTGCTCCCACCATGAAATTCTGCCACACCACAGATTCCAAAGCAACAGGGCCAATCCACCATGGAAAAAAAATCTCTAAAACTGGGATTCAAAATTCAACTTTTCTCTTTATAATTTGATTATTTCAGGTATTTTTATGGTTAAGGAAAGCCAACTAATACAAACTGAAGAGAAGATACCATGCCAAAACTCCGTGTCGTCAGTTGATGACTGAAGGTGAGAAAGAATGTGCATCGATTAGTTGTTCTTCTGGGGTTGGTAATGACATATATTCTAGTGGTTCTGTTTTTCTGCTTGAACCCACTGCAATACAGAATCCACATTTTTATATTATCACAGCCTACATTCCTTCCAGAAAAGCACATTCTCCTACTTTGGATGGTGTTTTACCGTATTAATAAAATGTTAGACCTTTAAGACCCACAGTTTTCTCTTTCAAAATGACCTTCTCACCAAAACAGAGAGTCAAGAAGCCTCATAAGCTTCTGCCTCACTCAACTGTGTCATCATCAACAACCAGTAAATAACTCCAGACAAGTAAAGTGCTAGCTGTTTCGCAGCTTGATGAATAGCTCTATGGGCTCCTTCTCCCAGCTGTCATTGTTCTGACAGAGTGATTGAATACAACCCTTGCTCCGTACCAATGGGAGCTGCCCACAAAGGCACCATATATTTCTGACTGCTTTTGGTCGCATGCTTCCAGGACAACACTGCAGTGCTCAAACCAGCAACTTATTCCTCTAAGGGAAAAGTTAAGTCTCATCTTTTAGAACCACACACTTTGTAAAAATGCCATAAATCAAAACTCATTTCTTCAAATGGCATGCTCATCTATCCTTATAGAATTAGATAATGTGCATCCTCTGAAATCTAATCACACCAAATGGATGCGAAGCAATGTTTTAATTCATACCTGTTAAGCATTTAAAAATTGAAGAAGGAAACTACAGCATTAAATGGCAGATTCCTTTCCATTTGAAAGGTTATCTGTCAATCTTATCTTCTTCTCTATGATTATATTATATCCTTAGAGCACAATCTACTGGTACCCATACTTGCTTGAAAATTCTTTCTGTTGAAGTTTCTTTACTAACCCTGACATATGCAACATGTGGAGCAGTATCCTCAAGCTTTTACCACTCTTTCCCAGATTGGTCTGGTGGAGTTTAGATATAACACGCACTGACAGTCAGAATCCATTGTATCAGCCATGAAATTCAGGTTTAACATCCTTGCAGATAATCCCTAAGCTCAAATTTACCTCTCTAGTATTTTCTCCTTTTATTGCTTTGATTCATAGGCATAATTATGCATTGATCCTTCCTCCTAAGCCCTTCGTATATCTTATTTAATACCTAGTTCCCTCTTGAAGGCTTTCTGTATTGTCCAGACACATCCCTTCCCCAGGTGCTACCCAATGCAATGGCCTAGCTTCCTAAGTGGTCACAGTGAGTTAGATTTATGGACAAAAACTTCTTAAATTTCAGGTTTTCTTTCCACCTTTATTCTCTGTTGTAGTGCTTTTATCCTCTAGGACCATAGATATAGGATTCTTCCATGAGAATTTTATGACATTTTTAATACCCATGATAACCTAAGCAATTTCTTTAGTCATTATCCTTGTCACTTTAGAATAAAATATCTAAACTCCTTTTAAAACATGGATACAGAAAATGAATATATAAAAAATATACAACTTGAGGAAGATGCACCCCCTTAATATCATTCAAATTATATTCCTCTTATTGAACATCCAAGCAGTGCTAGGATCCATACCTGGTAGAGAAAATAACCATATAGCTCATAAATATACAAAGTCTATATTTCTTAGACCATAGTAACTTAAAACATAAATAAAGCTATCTTACCAGGACTATTTGAATTCATCAACATCTGCTGTGTAGCAATTTAAACCAAACACAAATACTTTGCCAGTGGTTCAGTGAGTCCCCAGTAATCTTTTTGTTTACTAAAGTAGCATGTACTGTTTTCCTTCTCTTTTGCTGTAGCTCACTATGGGGCTATGCCCTGTCAATAATGATTATAAAGTACAAGTCATGCTATTCATGTCTGCTAGCACCCACTGATGCCAATGCCAACAAAAGCCCCAGCTATTCGTGTTCACGCAGCCAATGACAGAGGTTAAGAATATCTTCATTGATGCTAAAAACGGCACAGTGTGCTATGTGCTTGCTTTAGTGGATGTCACTTCTCACACTTTCCCATTGACTCTTTCTTTTTCTTTTGGAAATATTACCTCTCTTCTACAAATATAAAAGAGTTCTTACCCTAGATTTAAACATGAAATTTGAAAGATTACATATTTTTTAAAAGTATCTTCACCTTCCCATCCCCAATCTTCACAGTTCACTTGGAGCTGAGTACCTAGTTAAAACTAGCCTTCTATTTGGATTTTGTGACTTAATACTAGATTAATAAATGCTGAGTTTTTTCCCTGTAAAATAAGCACTGAGGCTCTGGACTTTTCAGCAGCCTTAGTGTCTGCTATGTGGAAGATTCTCAATTCTGCACATGAGAGGATGAGGTCAAAATACAGAAAGAAGGTGGCTGAAGCAGTGGCTCTGCTGTTATGGTATTTGCCTGGCATGCACAAGTACACGGGTTCAAACCCCAGCACCCACATACACAACTAAGTGTCAGAGCAACAAAAGTCAAGTGAAAAACTCAATAAAAATTGATTCTTTCTCTCTCTCTCTCACTGTCCTTCTCTCTTTAAAAAGAGAGAGAGAGAGAGAGAGAGAGAGAGGGAGAGAGAGAGAAAGACAGAAGGCCTAGAGAGATCCTTGGTTCTTTAAATTCCTTGATAAATTCTGGCACCCAACGTCCAGTTCATTCAGCCCTTCACTGAGGTAATGTGTGTGTGTTTCCTGTAAATTCTTCCCTTCGTTCAAATTAGTTCACTTAAAGTGTCCATCACTTTCATTATGCAAGAGGGAGAGGTGGGGAGAGAGAGCGATGAAGGGCTCCGTGTCTCTGCTGATGGCAGGAGGAGGCATTATCGCCTATCAGTACAGGTGCTGAGCCCAGGGCTGGATGTGGAGCACACTAACATCTGAACTATGAGCTGCTTCTGTTTTTCCGTTGTTATTCCAGCTTCAGTATTAACTCTGTTAGATGCTGGTCTCTCGTCTACTAGCTACATTTTATTCTTACAGGTTCTCACTCAGGTATTTTATTCCTCCTCACCTTCTGTGAAGCCATGCAAGCTGTGATATAGTCAGAATCACACACTGCTTTCTCCATCCAAAATTGGCCCAATGACCCAGTCCAAATGTCTCTGCCTTCATTCTCTCTTACCTTAGGATGAATTGTGTCCCACGAGGATTTCCAGTGTCTAATAAAAATTCATAGAATATCTACCTTGTCCATAAGAGCTGGGTTACCTAACCAGCCATACAAAACTATATGGCGCAAATACAACCAGAAAGAGCTTTACAGAAGATATAATAGTGGAAATGAGTCATGAAGAATGAATTTGACATTGAACTTGCAGAAAAAATGTCCATGATTTTCAAGTTTAAATGTTAATAATGTGTACAATCCATCAATGTGTCCCAGAATCATCTAGAACAAAATTTAAAAAAGAGTATATATTAAGTTTGGCTGCCTGGATAGAATCCACTAAAAGTTCCTGCTTTGTGTCTTTTGCTTTATTTCAAGTTTTTCTTAGTTTTGCAATGAATAAGTTACATTTTGCCAGGAAAAAAAAAACAAAATAAAACTCTCAATTGGCTGATTTCTGCTAAACCTAGAGGTTTTATCAGCATTATAGATTTCCTGTAATATTCTTCACATGTGCTGTTTCACTTCATCTTTATTTCATTTGCTAGAGCAGAAAGTGGAATATAGATCTCCCCATAGCTCCAGGAATGGATGGATGGACAAGTGAAAATAATCTATCATTATGTCATTTTGTGAATGAAATATTAATACAAAACAGGCAAAGCCCTAAAGAAATGTGCACATCAGGTCAATTTACAAAATGTATTGCAAAAGATATAGCTAATGCCTTTTCAGGAAAGGAATCAAGAAATGATAATAACAAGAACTTATACTTTCCCATTGAGTTCAGACAATGGTAGTCATTTCACTAAATTCTTCAACTTTTTACTTGAAATCATCGCCTATTCTGAGTATTCTCTCCCAAGGGAAGTCATAGAAACAGTCCAGTAAAAGAAAACAGGTAAATATTGATGTATACGTTGCTTCCGTTATTTTAAAACAAAACAAAACAAAAAAAAAAAAACCTGTAAAGGAATTTCCTTGCTATTGGATCAAATTCCTGCCCCATTTGAGTGGAATTGTGAGCTTTTCCAAGCTGGGTTCTGTTTTCCTTCTCAGTTTTTATCTCTGAGTTCAGTTCCCCAATGTACCTTTCTCTTTTATATGTTCCTGATTTTACACTGTTTTTCTTTCTGCTAGAATGCCTTTCATTATCTTCCCTCCTGTGAAATCCTGCATTATCCTGCTAGCTCCACCATGTGTACACCACGCCTGTGTACTTCCCAACTCCCCCAATAGATGAAGTGCAACACCATGTCTGTGTTCACATTGTATTAACCTGAAAGATGAAAACACTTCTATTTTGAATTTATCAAACAGCCTGTGGATATCTCTCAATAATTAGGCCTTAAGCTCTTTCAAAGCAGAGACAATGGCCTTAGTTTAATTAATTCTAAAGATTTCTAACTCCTCTTTCAACACAGGGATTATCCTCATATCCTCCAGTTTATTGGAACAAAGCTGCCCTTGTTAAATATAATTGATTCTACCCTTCATCAAAAGTGAAGGTCAACTTCTCCCACCAAGGATTTTTGGGGTGAAGGAGGAACTTGTTAGTCTTGATAGCAACTTCTCTTTTGCTTTTCTTTTCCCATTGAGTTCTCCATCTCATTTCTTGCTTTTTTCCTCCTGTGCACACTGAACATTCACAGCACTACAGGTTAGGCATCCCTAATCCAAAATTATGAAACCCAAAGTGCTCCAAAATCTGGAAATTTTGAGAATGACCTGATACCACAAATGGAAAATTACACACCCAACCTCTTGTGATGGGTCACAATTAAAAAACAGGCACACTAAAAAATCTACTTTCAGATTATGTGCACAAGGAGTATAGGAAACAAATAAAGTTCACATCTTGAGTGGGTCTCATTCCTAAGAAATTTTGTTATGTATGTGCACTTTTTTCCCATAATCTGAAAAAGTATGCAATCCAAAATATTTCTGGTCTGAAGCATTTCAGATAAAGGAGACTCAAACTGTACACTCTCTTAGACACTTTATTTACACCTTTATTCTCCAAAACACAACTTCAAGTCATGGTGTAGCCACTTCACTAAACAATTGGGGGAGGGGAATTTTATGTGTCTGTACTTTGTATATCAATACATGAATGTTTTATATAGATATTTTTTCAGAGTCCCTGAACCATTCCCACCAGCTCCATGGAAATTTCACTCATCATCTGTTCCAATTAAATCCATACTCCTGTTTATTGTTGGATATCCTCTCTTCCTTTGTTTCATTATTTCTCCTCTCTAGTTTAAGCACTATCCAACCCTCAAATGTTTATTTACTTTTTACACAGAACACAGTGCATTTCTTCGGCTCCCTCCTGTACCTTACTCATTGTTGCAATTCCCATCAAGGCATTTAACTAAACAAAGAGAGTCTCTCTTCCAAGGGTAACCCTGAAACCAGCTTTTACCATGAACCAGCTTCTTGACTCCAACCACACATGTAGAAAGAATATCTGATTATCAGACCCTGTGCTGCGTTCAAGGAATATAACAGTAAATAAAACTTGATCCTGTTCCTAAGAACTTGATGACTCAGCAGGATTCAGTTCATTTTTGGCAGCTACTGCAATTGGTACATAGTAGGAGCATAATAAAAGGCAATAGAAGACATAAGAAAGAAATGGAGTACTCTTTCCAGGTGGAAATTACTGTGGATTTTTATCTGGGAACAATGGAAATGTGATTAAAAGCAGAACTGATTGATTAATGAACTTTCTAAGTCCCTTCCCAACTTCTAATCCACTGATTCTTTTTTCCACCAATTTTCTAGATAAAAACTTAACTTCATGAATATTCAGTACCTTTGGAATTAAAAATACCTTCAGTAGCAAGTTACTCATCAGTACAATGAAACTAGGGGAAAGACAGTATCCTTGAGAAATATTTTAGTCATCTTATTAAACAATTAACTGAAATCTCATTTTAAAAGTTACTTTCTCCCAAGGGTTTAAGAAGCATTGATTAAACTTAATAATTTAAAAAAGAGCCTGAAAGATGGTCATATAAGGCTTAAACTGATACTTATATTATTTAATAATAGTGTAAATCATTCCTTGAAAGTCTTAACGTTTTTTTAAGAGACTGTTCTGAAAATGAACGAAGTCTTAAGTGAACTAAATTGATTTAAGAAACATTTAATGATCTAGTATAACTATATTTTTGAGAAAAGACATGCAGATTACCATTCTGTATATTTCATTAAGAGTTTTCATTATTGCTGCCATAATACTAATTGGCATTTTAGTATCTGACACCCTTCCCAGTAATTTGGGAATCTTATTTTAAAACTACAGGAATGCCTTTGCCTGTAATGTACTATTCATCCAAGTTATATTGCATCGATCTTTTTTAACTTTCCTTTACCTGAAATGTGATTACAGGACAGGAGTGTCTGTTTATCAAAAAAACTAAGTTTAAACCTCAGTTGCCTTCAACTGACAGACCCCTTCCAAGGCCACTGGAGGGACCCTAAGATTCAACCCATCATATATTTTTTACAAAGTTTTAAAAAGTAGGATCTTCTAGCTGCAGGTAAAAGTTCTATTTCAAGTGGCATTTGTTTCCATTACAACTTTTCTGCCTCTAAAATAACCAGAACAACTTTAGAGTCTGGCTAAAATGAAATTAAATAAGAGGTAAGAAAGAATTAAGTTATTTGTGAAAACTAGAGCAAAACCCACACTTGGATGAAATTTCAAGTTTATGTACTAGACTCACCAAATTCAAAGCAACACATAATCTAGGGTAATTATAGATATGTGGCAGGGTGGGGGGAAGGCGGAAGGGAGAGGAGAGGAAGGGATGATAGGAAGGGCTCTAGGAAGGAATCAACAATATAAGCTTACTCTTCACTCCCCCAAGAAGCCAAATAATATTTATGCAATCATTTAATTCTGGAAAATGCACAATCGCATGTATATAGATAGATGATAGATGATGATGATGATGATGATGATAGGGAGGTAGATAGATAGATAGATAAATGATAGATAGATAGATACAAAGACATTTGTATCTGTTATGGGGGGAATATAGAAGAGTCAAGGGACCAGGGTGTGGGTGATTTTGGATAAGGTATCCATATGCATTTATAATTGTACAACAACTTCTTAATAAAATTTTTAAAAAAAGAATTGTTTGAGTTTGGTGGCATAAACATATACGATTCAGAGCTACATGTGTTTATAGTTAAGGTATCGCTAGCTCTCTGGTATAGGAAATGGATTTCAGGAATATTCCTAATTCCCGCTGTGCCAACTCATCCAAGTTGCATCATGAAGACCTAGGACCAGAATGTCATATTGCAATACAAATATAGTCTGTGATATCCAACACCAGAAGTACATAGAAGTGGAGGAGGAAAAACAGATTGAAACATGTGGAGACAGAAGTGAGTTCATAGAAAAGTTTTCTAATCATTATTATGAAAAATCATAAACAGAAGATTCAGTTCTCATCAAAGCCTAGTCCTGTGGTTTTTTTTTTATTTTAAAGAAAAATAGAGGGGCTGGAGCGGTGGCTTGGCTGGCATGCGCAAGTACATGGGTTCAAACTCCAGCACCCACGTACACAACTAGATGTTGGAGCAATGAAAGCCATATGAAAAACTCAATAAAAATTGATTCTCTGTGTCTCTTTCTATCTCACTGTCCTTCTCTCTTTAAAAAAAGAAAAGAAAAAAGAAAAAGAGAGGGACAATAAGAGACAGAGACAGAGAGAGAAAGAAAGATAATCAATTTTATTTAGCTTTTCATGTAGCTTTCGTTGTTCTGACAGTTCGTTGTGTTTGTGGTGCTGGGGTTCGTACCTGCGTCCTCACGCATGCCAGCCAAGCACTGTAACTGCAGAGCCAATACTCCAGCCCAAAGCCTAGTTCTAATAGAAATTCCCTCTTACTATGAAAAACTTTCTTAATTCAGTTTGTACAATTATGAACACATGTCATGCTTTTCCCTTCAATAATGGGACCTGTGAAAAGAGCAATTCATTAGACTCCTCACATTTGTATAGCACATCTCTGTAGTACAGAAATCATGAATGAATCATAGTAGTTTATATATGAAAGTTTTCCAAACTTTGACAACAATCCCTAGAATTTTACAGCATTAGCAGTAAAATTAGTTGAAATTTAGTAAAATTAGCTGAAATTTAAATAAATTTTATTATTGATAAAGACATTTTGAACAGCCATGCTAAATTAAAGACTTACTATCTCTATTCTCCCAGGAAGGAAAAGAAACATTGAAAGTATTGAGATCAAAGAACATGCAGACAAAACATTAAGAAAATAATACTAAGAAAGTAGAGAGGCAGCTAAATATTAAAACTATTTGTGCTTTTTCATTTTGTAGTGTATTTATTATGTACCAGCCTTTGAAACTTTTTCAATTGCAGTAATATCTTTGCTCATTCAAAATAAACATCAACTTTCTTACCTAATTTCTTATACATAATTTGTACTCTTTTATTTAAAAAAGGTATCCAAGTATTTTTTGTTTCAGTGTCCACATAACCTTGACCTACTAAGAAGACAGCATAAGAACTAAAGTGCCTTCTCTTTGCTAAATCCTTCTTCTCTTCCCACTTTCACACTAGGTGTCCTATGGTTAGGCCGCTCTTTTGAAACTTAACCCAGCTATCACCATTTCTGTCCCTTCTCTTTGGAAAGTTCCCTCAGAAATTTGCAGTCAAGTAGACATTCAATCCTCACTTCTTTCAAAGTTTTATTTGGTAAAGTAACCCTCAGGCATGTAGCTATGCCAGTAAAATTATACATTCTAATCTGAGGTGCTTCTATACCATAGGTAAGGAAAAACTCTTGAAAGAGCTCCAAGACTTATTCAGCAGCAGATGTGTATAGTTACTCTATGCTGCACAAAAGGACATACCCTTAATGAAAAGAAGTAAAATTCTGAATCAATTTGTCCATCTTATCTCAAAGTTTCAGCTTTGTGTCCTCCAAACATTCTTGTCCCTTAAAATACCTGAAAGATGAGTCTGTACTCCACTCACTTTAAGGGTGAAAATCATACAAAATACATAGGGAAAAACAGAAATAGATGATTTGATAAATTGATAGAGAAAAAGAAAGAACCTACAAGTGATGTTAGCAGACCAGGACTTTAAAATAACCATGATTGATATGTATAATAAAATAAAAGGAATGTATAAAGCACATAAAAATAATTTTTTCTTCCTCAAGATAATTTTGGCTATTTGGTCTTTTACCGCTCCATATAAATTTTCGAATTATTTTTTCTAGTTCTGTGAAAAAATGTTACTGATGTGCTATGATCAGGATATGAGGTATCCTCCAGAAGCCCATGTGAGACAATGCAGGAATATTTAGAGAAGAAGTTACTGGATTATGAGCACTATGACCTTATCAGTGAATTAATCCATTTGTTGGATTAATAATTTGAAAGGATTACTGTACCTCGGAGGTAACTGTAGGCATGGCTAGAGGTATTAGGTCACTGGGGACATGCCCTTAGGGATTATATTTTTGTCCCTGCCTCCTTTCACTCTCCCTGTCTCTCTCTGCTTTCTGGCTGCCATGAGTTGAGAAGCTTTCCTTTACCTCACCCTTCTGCCATGATGTTCTGCCTGGCCATAGGGCCAGAACAATGAAATCAAACAACCATGGACTGAGCCTCTGAGCTGAGCCCAAAAGAAGATTTTCCTCCTCTAAATTGTTTTTCTCGGGTATTTTGGTCACAGCAACAAAAAGTTTACTAATACTTGAATTTTGAGAGACTGCAGCTGCCAATCACTTTGGGTATGGACATAATAACAATGTCAATTCTCAATCCATGAACATGATTATCTTTCAAAATTTTTTGTGTCCTTTTCAGGTTCTTTCATCAGGGTTTTATAATTTTCAGTGTATATATCTTTAGATAAATTTATTCCTAAAACATTTTTGGTGGCTATTGTATGTGGGATTACTTTAATGATTTCTGTTTCAAATAATTTGCTATTGGCGTATACCAATACTATAGCTTTCATATGTGGATTTTGTATCCTTCAACACTGCTACATTCATTTATTAGCTCTAATATTTTTTAAAGAGAGGTACAATGAGAGATAGGGAGAGAGAGAGAGAGAGAGAGGGAACTTTTATTTTATTTTTCACATGGTTTTTGTTGTTCAGAGACTTCATTGTGTACATGGTGCTGGGGTTCGAACTCTCATACTCACGCATGCCAGACTAGTGCCACAACCGCCAAGCTACTGCTCCAGCCCCAGCTCTAATATTTTTTGATAGAGTTTTTTGGGTTTTCTACATACAAGATCATATAATCTCCAAGCAATAACAATTTGACTTCTTTTCCAGTCTGGATATCCTTTCATTCTTTCTCTTGCCTAATTGCTCTGACTGAGACTTCCAGAACTATGTCGAACGAAGAGATGAGAGTGGTCATCCTTCTTTTGTTCCAGATCTTAGAAAATATATTTTTGGCTTTTTCTTATAGTATACAAAATTATTTTATGGTTTAGTTTATTATGTGGAAGCACATTCCTTTTGTACCTAATTCGTTAGTATTTTTCCATGTGGAGAGATTAAATTTTATCAAGTATCTTTTCTGCATTTATCAAAATGTATATTCAATTTTTGTCCTTCATTCTGTTGATGTGATGTATCATATTTATTGACTGAGGTTGCACTTTTTAGGACAAACTGGCATCCTTAGGAAAGCTGCCACTTGATCATGGTGAACAGTCTTTTTTAACAAGCTATGGGATTTGGCTTGCTGGTATTTCATTGAAAGTTTTGGCATCTGTGTTCATTGAGTATATTGGCCTGTGATTTTCTTTTTGTGTTTTGTTGTTTGTCATTACCTGTTTTTGGTATCAGGATATTGCTGGCTTTGTTGGATGTTTTTGGAAGAATTCCTCTTATTTTCTGAAATAACTTAAGGAAAATTGGTATTATTCTCCCTAAAATGTTTGGTAGATGGCCTGAGGACATAGCTCAATGGCAGAACACTTGCAACACCCTGTGCAACACCCTGAGATTGATCCTTGGCACCACAAAAATAAATAAATGAATGAATGAATAGAGTATTGGTAGGATTCCAGTGTAAAGTCATCGGGTCCTGGGATTGTCTTTAAAGGGAGACTTCTTATTACTGATTCGATAACATTACTTGTTCTTTGTCTCTTCCGGTTTTCTATTCTTAGTAAATTGTATGTGTCCAGAATTTGTCCATCTCTTCTAGATTATCAAGACTCTTGGCATGCAGTTGTTCAGTATAGGCTCTAATGATCTTTTCTATTTCTGTGGTGGTAATTATAATGTCTCCCTTTTCAACACTTTTATTTATTTGGACTTTTCCCTCATTTTCTTAGTCTACGTAAAGGTTTATTTATGTATTATTTTGAAGAACCAGCTCTTTGTTTCCTTGACCTTGTATTTTTTGGGACTTCATTTTATTCATTTCTACTCTGATCTAGATGATTATTTATTTCCTTTGGCCTATATTGGGTTGTTTTTTTGCTTTTCCATTTTTCTTTTCTTTTTTTTTTGTCTTATTTTTCTAGTTCCTTGAGATGCAGTGAAACATTGTTTGATTGAGATATTTCTACATTTTGATGATGGAATTGATTGCTATAAGCTTCTCTTTTAGTATTTCTTTTGCTATATCCCCTAGGCTTTGGTGAGCTGTGTCTCTGTTTTCATTTGTTTCAAGATATTCTTATATTCCCTTGATTTCTTCCATAATTCATTGGTTGATTAAAAGTCAGTTGTTTAATTTCCATGCATTTACATAGTCTCCAAATTTTCATGTTATTGATTTATAGTTTTGTTGCGCTATGATCAAAAAAAGTTTCTTGATATCATTTTTATCTTTTAAAATTTTTTGAGACTTGGTTTGTGGCCTATTCGCTTAGTCACTCTTTTAATTGGAGAACTTAATCTACTTACATTAAAGGTCATTATAGATAGTTAAGGTCTTAGTATAGCAATTCTGTAACTTATTTTCTAGTTTTGTTTTAGTGCCTTCTTTCTTTCTCCCTTTCCTACAGTCTTCCTTTGTGGATAAGTTATTCACTCTAGTAGAGTTTTTTTTATTTCTTCTTATTTCTGGCTTGTCTATTATAGATTTTTACTTAGCATGAGACTTAGAAAAATATTTTGATTATAACAAGCTATTTTGAAAAGATAGCACTTGAAATCATGGTGAAAATAAGAACAGAAACCAATACAATTTCAAGATAAAAATATACCCACAGAATCCTATCAAGCTCTGGGCAGCCACCAAAGATAGACTACTGCCAGTTTCCTGCATCATGTTTCCTATGACATACCATGTCATGTGGTGGCAGCACTTGGCAGCCACAAGTGATATCAAGCTGTGTCATACTCTGATTCCACAATCTGCCAAGTCCAGTATAATATTCAGTAAGACCAAAGTACACATTACTATGAGCCTTCTATGACTGAGGTGGACCCATGACCTTAGATTGCTGCAACCAGTCACAGTTGGTGCTGGCTGGAATAGAAGTCCAATAGACTGGGACCACAGGTATTCCTTTGGCCCTGGAAATGTTTACAGAGGATCCCTCCACAGGCAGGTCTGGGATGGAGGCTGTTAGGATATACCCATTGTTAGGTTTAATTAGCACAACACTAAGTTCCAGAGCAGTTTTTTATTTACTACTTTGTCTACCCCCAACAAATAGAGTTTTGCATACTCCCAAGGTTGAAGCATTGATGGTTAAGGAGGTCCCTTGGCCTCCTAGTTGATACTAAGGTTGGTTGCATCTGAGTCTTACAGCCAGAACGACCTGCACTGTTAGGGATTCTATGAGGTCTACACCAAAGCTGACACTGGTGCAGACTGAACATGATCTCATCCCACTGGGAAGTAGGTCTCTGCCTAGTAACAGAGCAGTTATACAACCTGCTGGCAAGCACTAGCCACCAAGGTTGACATCAAACTGAGTTTCACCTGAGTGCCACAGACACAAGGGCCTGACATTCTCAAGAGGAGGACAGTTGTGTCCTAGGACCACTTTAAGTTTTGGTTTGGACCAAAACTTTAGTGCATCACAGGGTGTACAACACCCCACCACACACACACACACATACACACACCTAATACTGGTGGGGTCTAGAGGGACCATCTGTGAACTCTGATCTTCATATGGGTCCTTCAGTTCTATTGGGTGCTCGGTTTCATAGCAGCAGGCCTGGTACTGGGCATCAAGGCAAATAACTGCCATGCCCCAAAGGGTTGTCTCTTGCTTCCTTCTCTGCTGCCCCATTGGAATTGGAATGGTGGTTGCAGTCAGCTGCCTGTTACGACACCCCAGTGGCTCAGTCCACAGATATTTGTTCAGTGTCAGATACATGCCCAGTACTGGGTTAAACTATGATGGGGCTGATCCTGGGCTTAACGTCTAAGGCCTGGTCTTAATTCTATCTCTATCAAGCTGGAAGCATCTCTCCTGGGCTGCTTGCAGTTAAGAGGAGGGTTATGTAGGGAACTCTTCCCTTCCCACTTCTTATGCTAGTCCTTTTGCTTTGTTATATTAAAGACAGGCACTATAGTCTCTTACCTGATTTCCAAAGCTCCACCACCAGAGAGAAATAACTTTTTAAAGGCAAATTACTTGGCATTTCTTTTAAGATCATCAATTTTAAATGCATACAGTCCTGGACTTTGTATGGTTTAATTGCAAATATTTGATGGTGCAAAATGATATTCATTCACTAGAAGCTATAATTTGAATTTTGAATTGTGATCTTTCCCCAGGCTAGTAATATACTCTCTCATGATACCAGTTGAATGTTCTCTCGTGATGCTAGTTAGTGGCAGCAAACCAAGCCACATCTCACAATCAGCCACACCATCATAAGGTGAAACAAACAATAATCTACAGCACTGCTAAGCTATGATGTTCAGTAGGTCAGGTGTATTAAGTGCATTTTCAACTTGCAATATTTTCAATTTACCATTAGATTGTTGGGTCATCACCCCATCATCAGTCCAGGTGCATCTGTATTGAGGAGTATATGCTATTAATATTCCTAAACCTGCTCTAATTTAGAGTTGCAGCAATTGCAGATAAAAGTCATTGTATTTCCTCTCTCACAATTGGCATTTTTTTAATCAAGGCACCAATCTGCTAGAAGCATGTGCCTTGTTCTCACTTTGTTTATTGTATTGTGTATGTCTGAGAATGATGGTTTTCATAATGTGTTTTGCCTATTTACATTTTTTTCTTAGATGAATTGCTAGTTTATGATACTTTCTTTTTTCTATTAAATATTCAGTGGAATTTAAAAATACATTTAAAACACTTGTGAAATGATTATAAATGCCAGTTCTATAAAATTTTATTAACATTTGTGGAGTTCATAATTTAGGATAATAGTGTCAGGGATGGACATCCCAATGCCATTTTAACTTGAAACTTCTCCTTTTACTGGAAGATTATTTGTTTATCTTCTGATGATGAAATAACACCCATTTAAATGGTAACAGGTTTTTTCTCTCTTTCGGTGAAATGATTTCTTCACTCTATTTTCTTACAGTGAGAAAAATAAATTTTAAATTGATAAATTTAACTGCAATAAAATGCTCTTCCAAAACTTCTGGACTTCTACCTAGGTAATGAATTAGTCTTTTATTCTTATACCTCACCTGCATGATGCTCATGAATTTTTTTGGGGGGGGGGAATTATTCATGCTTTCTGCAAATAGGAGGAAAGGTTCTCAAAAATTATAAAGGAATAATTCTTGTTAGAAGGGTGTGTTCAAATGAATTAATTAGATTTGATTACAAAATTATGCTCATATGTATTGGTAATTCTTTCAAAGAGGTTATTATTAAACCATTCATTATCTCATAATAAAATTGCCCATAGGATCTTAGTTTCCAAAAGTATCCAGTAAACAAGGATTCAATAGGGAAAAGAGACAGGTTTAGGAATGTAACAAGTAATTGTTTTCCAGATAGCCCACTGCACTCTTGAGCACTGAGAACAAAAGTATAGCACACCAGGACCGGAGCGGTGGCTCAGCAGTTATAGTGCTTGCCTGGCATGCAGGAGTATGGGTTCAAACCCCAGCACATCGTTCACAACGAAGTGTCAGAGCAATGAAAGACACATGAAAAACTAAATGAAAATTGATTCTCTCTCTCTCTCTCTCACTGTCCATCTCTCTTTAAAAACAAAAAAAGTCTAGCACACCCAGACATTTGTATCTGTGTGTGAGCTATTGCATTTATGATCTGTATAGCTAATAAAACTATTTTCTTCACAGCCAGAAACATGGGTTCACAATTTATATTTTTATCTACATGACATGATTAAACTTTTTCCACCTCCAATTCTTTCTGCCACATCAGTGCTCTATTGAAATGATTAATTTGAACATTCAGATGGGCAAAAATATGTGCTAATTTGGGGCAGGGCTAACCCTTACAGGAAAGCATCTTAGACTTAACATTCATTTGGATTGGGGGATAACTAGTTTTTATTTGTTCATTTTCTTTAGTGTTCAGCTGTTCTTCATAAATGATCTATACTCTGCCTCAAGGAAGTTGAATACGTATGATGTACTCATTTCTATGATGGTAAATAACATACACCCAGTGATAGCAAAAAAATAACTTGAACTCTTCATTCTGGATTAAAGCAGCTTTTCAGTTAAATAAGTTACGTAAGTAAACTCCTCTTTGAATGAGTCCCTCAAATTTGAAGAGTTTCAAATTTAGTTATCTTTGAAGAAATAAGGATGTCCTTGAATAAATACCAAGTATTGGTCATTGGTTTTGTTGTCTGACAGATTAAATTGAAAGTTATAAGAAAATATGTTTCAATTGAAACAGAGAATTTCAGGAGACAGTATACTAAATTAAGGACTTAGTAACATGTTAATGATGACAATATTTGGGGACACACAGGCTTTTTAAGGTAGCTTTCAAATCACATGCTACTTAATGCTCAGGCAAAAAAACTCCTATTTAAGGTTATCTCTAGAAAGAGCATAATTTGGGGCTGTGTATGTAACTCAATGCTACAGCACTTGCCTAGCATGTTTTTTTTTCCTTTATAAGGTTTGTAATTACTATTTATTATATATATCTTTAGTTGAAATCTTTATTCTTTTTTTAAATTTTTATTTGATAAACATGGTCTTACAACTAGGAGAGGTTGGAGGTTCATCGTCAAACAATCAAGAACAAAAGTGTAATGACAGAGCAAGCCAATATTGGTGCCAGACCATGGTTTCCCCACTTTGGGTTCCCCATGATTCCATGTTTCACTTTACTTAAGACCCAAGTTAATTGGACTTCTCATGAAAGTCAGAGGTTCCCCTTAGATTAGATTCACCCAAATTACCTCCCTCTGGTCACCTTGATGTCCTTCTTATTCCCTTCCCCCCTTCATTCCCCCCTCCCTATGTCCCCCAGGAATCTTAGCACAGTTCCCCATGATCATGTAAGAATTCATTCATGATGAGGTAATTGTTAGGTTATCCATCTAATGTACTGATTTGTTTATATTCTAGCATCCACAAAGGAGAGAAAACATTCAGCTCTTAAGTCACTGAGTTTGAGATATTTCACTTAGCAAAATGTTTTCCATCTCCATCCATTTATCAGCAAATTCCATAATATCATTTTCTTCAATAGCTTATTAGTATTGCATTATATATATGCACCACAGTTTTTGGATCCATTCATCAAGTGAGGGGCATCTGAGTTGGTTCCATAATTTAGCTATAGTAAATTGAGGTGCTGTAACATTGATGAAGCTGTATCTCTATAGTAAGCTTATTCTAGCTCTTTTGGCAAGATACCCAGGAGTGGGATAGCTGGGTCAAAAGGCAGTTCCAGCAGAGTCTCCACACTGCTTTCCAGAGTGGCTGTATCAGTTCGCAGTCTCATCAGCAATGTAACAGCATTCCTCTTTTCCCACAGCCCCTCCAACATCTGTCATTGTTTGTATTCTTCATTTTTGCCACTCTGATTGGAATGAGGTGAAATCTCAGTGAAGTTTTGATTTGCACTTCTCTTATTGCTAGTTATGTAGAGCATTTTCTCATATGTTTATGGGCTTTTTGGACTTCCTCCATTGAGAAACTTCTTTTTAGTTCCACAGCCCATTTATTAATTGGGTTATCTGTGGTTTGGGTATTTAATTTTTTGGAGTTCTTTGTATATTTTGGATTTTAGCCCTCTGTCAGAGGTGTAGCAGGCAAAAATTTTCTCCCATTCTGTAGGTTCTTTCTTGAGACTCTTGACTAAATCCTAAGCTGTGCAAAAGCTTTTGAGTTTAATTACATCCCATGCATTTATTCTTGATTTTTGCACCATGGGAGAACTGTTAAGGAAACCTGTGCCCACCGCTATGTCATGTTATGTTGAACTTACTTCTTTTTCTAGCAATTGTAGAGTTGCTGGTTTAATATCCAGATCCTAGAACCATTTTGATTTATTTTTTGTACAGGGTGAAAGGTAAGGATCCAATTTCAGTTGTCTACATATGGCTGTCCAATTTGTCCAACACCATTTGTTGAACAGGCTATCATTCTTCCACACCATGCTTTTGCCCCCTTTATCAAATACCAGATAGTTAATGGTATGAGGGTTCGTCTCAGAATCCTCTATTCTATTCCATTGGTCTTCCATTCTGTTTTGGTACCAATACCACACGTTTTTGTTACTGTAGCCCTATAGTATAATTTCAGGTCAGGAATTGAGATGCCTCCTGCCTCCTTCTTGTTGCTGAGTAATGTTTTGGCTATTCTGGGTGTTCTGTTATTCCATATAAATTTGAGTATTGCTTTTTTATATCCATGAAGAATGACATTGGTATCTTGATAGGGATTGCATTAAATATGTATAGGGCTTTGGGTAAAATGGACATTTTGATGATATAAACTCTACCTACCCATGAACATGGAATGTTTTTCCATCTACTCAGAATTTCTATTTTTAAAGTTGGATAATTTTCATTGTATAGGTTCTTGACACCATTTGTGAGATTTATGCCTAAGTATTTTATTTTTTTGGAGGTGATGGTGAAAGGGACAGATTTCCTAATTTCTTCTTCAGTGTCCTTGTTGCTGGAGTATAGAAAAGCTAATGATTTATTGGTGTTAATCTTATAACCAGCCACTTTCCTGAAGTCGTTCATAAGCTCCAGAAGGCTCCTGGCTGAGCTTACAGGGTCTTCTAGGTAAAGGATCATGTCGTCTGCAAACAGAGACAACTTGATTTCTTCTTTTCCTATTCGAAATCCTTTGATTTCCTTCTCTTGTCTGATAGCTCTGGCAAGAGTCTCAAGGACTATAATGAATAAGAGTGGTGAAAGTGGAGAGCCTTGTCTTGTTCCTGAATTAAGTGAAAATGCTTTCAGTCTTTCGCCATTGAGCATAATGTTTGCTATGGTCTGTCATAAATGGATGGTACATAGTTGAAATATCTTCCCTTGATCCCTAACCTCTCCAGGGTTTTGAGCATAAAGGGATGTTTAATTTTATCAAAGGCCTTTTCTACGTCAATTGAGATGATTATATGATTTTTATTTTTAATTCTATTTAAGTGGTGAATTATATTTATTGATTTGTGAATGTTGAACCAGCCCTGCTTTCCAGGAATGAAGCCCACTTGATCATCATGTATTATCTTTTTAATGCACTTTTGGATCCGATTAGCTAGAACTTCATTAAGGATTTCTGCATCTATGTTCATCAGGGAAATTGGTCTATAGTTTTCTTTTCTTAATGAGTCTTTGTTAGATTTTGGTATGAGAGTTATGTTTGCTTCATAAAAAGTGTTTGGGAGTGCTCTGACCTTTCAATTTCATCGAAAAGCTTGTAGAGGATCGGCGTTAATTCTTCTATACACATTTGGTAGAATTCTG
Source organism: Aplodontia rufa (assembly GCA_004027875.1). NCBI lineage: Eukaryota > Metazoa > Chordata > Mammalia > Rodentia > Aplodontiidae > Aplodontia > Aplodontia rufa. The sequence goes on along the minus strand of PVKS010001086.1, from coordinate 61,625 downwards.
ATGTGAGTCCATGAGGACCAGGACTTTTCTTTTTTGGAAGGCCTTTGATTGCTGCTTTGATTTCGGAACCTGAGATAGGTTGGTTTAGATTTTCAATGTCTTCTGGTGTTAACCTGGGTGTGTTGTATGTGGCTAAGTATCTGTTCATATCTTCCATATTATCAAACTTGGCAGAGTAAAACTTTTCAAAAAACGATCTGATAGTCTCCTGGATTTTGGTTGAGTCTATGGTGACATCTCCATTTTCATCTTTGATTTTATTTATTTGCTTCATTTCAATCTTTTTGGTGAGGTTGGCAAGGGGTCTGTCGATCTTATTTATTTTTTCAAAGAACCAACTCTTTGTTTTGTTGATACTTTATATTGTTTTTTTGTTCTCAATTTCATTGATTTCAGCTCTAATTTTAGTTATTTTCTGTCTTCTGTTAGCTTTTGGATTGAATTTTTTCATCTTTTTGCAGGAGTTTGAGTTGGAGCATAAGACTATTTATTTGCACTCTTTCCAGATTTTTGATGTATGCACTCAGTACTATAAATTTACCTCTTAAGTATGCTTTCATACTATCCCAGAGCTTTTTATATGTTGTTTCATCATTTTCATTCATTTCCAAAAATTTCTTGATTTCTGATATCATTTGGTCTTTTATCCATCCTTTGTTTAAAAGAGTATTATTCAATTTCCACGTATTAGAGTAGCTTCTGTTGTTTTTGTTGTTGTTGTTGTTGATTGCTAAGACCATGGTATTGTGATCTGACAGGATACATGAGACCGTATCCACTTTCTTGAATTTGCTAAGATTAGCTCTGTGGAGTAGGATGCGGTCTATTTTTGAGAAGGATCCATGCGCATGAGCTGCTGAGAAGAAGGTAAATTCAGCCAATTTAGGATGGAATATTCTGTAGATGTCTTTTAAGCCCAATGGATTAATAGAGATGTTCAGATTGGAGATATCTTTGTTGATTTTTTGTTTTCGATGATCTGTCCAATGTTGATAATGGTGTATTGAAGTCCCCCAGTATTATTGTGTTAAGATCTATGAGGGGTTTAATGTCCTTGAGTATTTTTTCCATGTATTTGTGGAAATTGTGATTGGGGGCATAAATACTAATTATTGTTAAGTCTTCTTGGAGAATTTTCCCTTTTAGTATGATGTAGCATCCATCTTTGCTCTTTCTAAGTAGTTTTAGTTTTGGATCAAAGTTAACTTTATCAGATATTAGAATTGCCACACCAGGTTACTTTTTTGGGCCACAGGCCTGGTAGACATTTTGCCAACCTTTCACCTTCAGTCTGTGTTTATTTTTGAGTGTGAGGTGTGTCTCTTGCAGATAACATATTGTTGGATTTTGTTTTTTGATCCAGGAAGCCAATCTGTGTCTTTTAATTGAGGCATTGAGACCATTCACATTCAGAGTTAGAATAGATATGAGAATCTGAGTCCCAGACTTTGTGATTGTTGCTGTGTTTTGCACCATCTTGGGTTTCTATTGGAGTGTATTGTGATTGTAAACACTCTCTTGTATAGGGGTTTAGAGAATTATTAGCATGTTCTTCTGAATGAAGAATGTCCTTGAGAATATTCTATAATGCAGGGTTTGTGTTCATGTATCTTGCTAGCTTGAATTTATCATTGAAGTATTTAATTTCTCTGTCACATTTAAAGCTGAGTTTTGCAGGATATATTAACTTTGGCTGGAAATTGTTCTCTTGAGGACTTGAAAAATATTGTTCCAAGCTCTTCTGGCCTTCAGTGTCTGGTCTAAAAAATCCATACTGATTCTGATTGGTCTGCCTCTGAACATGACTTGGGGCTTCTCCCTTCCTGCTTTTAGAATTCTTTCTTTAGTTTCTCTGTTAATCATTTTATATATGATATGTCTTGGTGAATTTCTCATTTGGTTAGGTCTGTTTGCTGTTCTATAGGTGTCTTGGATTTGGTAATCTGGATCAATCCTGATATGAGGAAAGTTTTCCCTGATTATTTCATTTAATATATTCTTAAATCCTCCTGTTTGTTGTTCAATATTTCCTTCCAGGCCAAATACTCTCATATTGTTTCTTCTCATCTCATCAAATATTTCTTGGAAATTCTGGTCATTCATGATAAGTTTCCTTCCTTGTCTGTCCTCCTTAAACTCAACATTGCTCAACCTGTATTCATTATCTGATGTTCGTTCTTTGAGGGCTGAGGTTCTATTTTCTGTTGAGTTTACTCTGGTGTTAGTATCTTCTAGTGAGGATTTGATTTGGTTGACAGTATTTTTCAATTCTGATAGCTCTGCTACATCTCTCTTCAGGATGTTTAACTCTTTATAGATATGATCTTTCATTTCATGGAATTGTTCCCTTATTTCCTTGTCTCTCATCACCTGAAATTGCTCTCTGATCTCATTCCTTAATTCTTCTTTCAACTCCTTGATTGAGTTACTGATCATAATGTTGATATAGTTTTCTTGGTTTTCATCCAGGACCCCTGCCATGAAGTCCTTGGATGGGGAGCTGTGAAGGTGAGGATGGGAGTTATTATCCCTTTTCCTCATTTTCAGATGCAGGGGATGTGTCTTGAAGACCGACTATGTTAGTTACTGTTGTAAGGGTTACTGGAGCTTCTTATGCCTGTGCTTCGTTGGGCTAGGGTGCTACTTGAGAAGCACAGTTCAACAGCTTCCAATCCAGTCAATGAGGAAATGTGAGCCTATAGGTACATATACTGAACAGTTTCAACTAAAACAGTTGTAATTATGACTAACACCTTTAGAAGTGGTTTTCTCCCATAAGAGCTCTCACAATACTTTAAGATAACCAGCAAATACCCATTTTGAAGAATGATCTACACTTCAGTTAGCAGGGACACAGAAGATGGGGGAAAGTACAATCTAGAAAACCAAGGAAGTGGGGTAGGGAGGTACTGTGAAGCTCCTGAGTTAGAATAAAGAACTAGAAGTTGTTAGCATGTATGCAGCGATTCAATTTGGAATAAAGAAAAGATAAAAATGGAATGGGAGTAGGTTAAAGGCTTTGAGTGAGGAAGAGAGAGAATAGGATAAAGTTTAGGAATTGAGAGTGTAGGGCACAAAGAGATTAATTTGAAGAGAGAAAGAAGAAGAAAGAAAGAGAAAAAAAGATAGGGGTTGGGGATTTAGCTCAGTGGCAGAGCACTTGCCTAGCATGCACAAGGCCCCAAGTTCACTCCTCAGCCATGAAAAAAAAAAAAAGGAAAAAGAGAAAGATAGAGCAGGCCCTAGGGGAAGCAGGAATAGCAGTGGTAAAATACAGGAGGGGTAAAAGAGATATTAATAAGATTTGGGAGATCGCATAAGGGTAGAAGCACATGTAGGTAAAATAAGGAGGTCAAACGCAGTATACTTCTGACACTAAATGTGCTGACCACAATCTCTCTTTTCAGGAGGGAGGACAAGGAAATGAACAAACACACAAACACAAAACTTAAACAAAAAGGAATAGAAAAAAATAAAAATAAAGAAGGAGATCTAAAAAATCCAGAAAACAAAAGAAAGAAAAAAAATAGCTAATATTTTTATATGTCCATGAACTGATATACTGTTCCATCAATTGTACCAATACACATCAAGAACAGGAGATAAACAAAAGGCAAAAAAGAAAAAAAATGTATATACATATGAAAAATCGGATAAAAAGTCAAAAATTCTTAATGAAACCTTGGAACTAAAAACAGTAAGGGCATCTCTGGGACCTTTGGGAGGAGATGTTCCCTTTGCTCTTGGGTTTTGATATGAATGTCTCTCAGTCTGTGGTTATGTGATCTCACAAAGTAGACTGCGGTGTCTTCAGACTCCTGGGATTTCTAGGAGGAGCTTCCAATGAAGAGTACTGATTCTGGAAAGCCCTGAAGTTTTCCAGTTTCTCAGGGAACTGAAGCCAGAAGGCTTAATGAGCATGGAGCCTGGCTGATTTCTATTCTCCCTCTGCTGGGAGATGCATACACTGTCTCTTGTGGCAGAAGACTCAGAGTCTTTAACTTGTCATGTGATCCTCCTGGCTAGGGGGAATGGACAGGGCAGGGAGTTGCTCCCCTTTATTACACAAACTGAAGACCTCCTAAGAAGGGTGGAGTCTGGGCCTGGCCAAGGCCTTCTCTTTCTAGATGAGACTGAAGCCCGTGGCGATTTCCTGGTGCAGTTTTCATAGACTGATCTAAAAAGCCAGACAGAGCTATCTCCTGGGGCTCAGAATCGCAGCCCGGCTTTCCTGCCGAGCAGCGTGCTCCGCTAGACACCTCAGTGGGCTGATTCCCAGCACAGCTCTCGTCCCCTGTAGTGTATGAGTTTGGCAGGTGTCTACAAATGCGCTAGCCATATGCTGTTTTTATAAGGCACAGGATCGGAGCACGGAGCACGGGGTTGCTGTGTCTGTTCAGCTCCACAGTGGCAGCTGCGGCTGCTCGCAGCTCCGCCCACTGCAGCCACTCACGGCCCCCATCGCTGTGGCCTGCAGCCCTCCCACCAGTGGAATGTAATCCAGAAGGAAGCCACACTCTGCTTCCCTGGCGGGATGGATAAAATCCCTTTTTTTCTCCACGCTCTGTTCAGTTCCACCACTGCTCGCTGGCCCACTTGCTGCCCGCCGCTCGCCAGCCGTGCACCAGCAGAAGGTAAGCAAAGCCCACAATAGCACTATCTTTAAAGCACAGCGGCTTCTCAGTGGCCACGAGTTCACAGGCTGCTAGACTCCTCCCCCACGCCAGGGCGGCCATGCTCCATCCCAGCCCGGACAGAAAAACAAATAGAAATACACTCGTTTCTCCCAAGTCTCTGTTCCTCAAATCCACTGAGCAAATTAGGACTGGGGTTTCAAGATGCTAATCCCCCAAACGCACCTCAAAATACTGGATTTTCCGTCTAGTCTCGGAGCCGCTGGGGAAGCCGTCTGTCTTCAGTTCGCCATCTTGAATCCCCCTTGCCTAGCATGTTTGAGGACCTAGTTTCAATACCCAGCCCTGCAGAGAGAGACAGAGAGAAAATAGGCATAATTCTCCAGAACTTTCTAGAGAGCCATGATACAGGGTCTACAATTAAGGTACCATTCAAATAAGAAAAATATGTAAGTTTTATTTTTCTTCCTCAGTTCCTGGGAGTTAAGAATACAGTATTTTGTCTGGTGCATACCATTCTTGGAAAAAAGATAGAGTTCAACCAGTTAGTGAGGTTATAAATTCAAAATTAATAGAAAAATGAATTATTCATCTAGATTTATAGGCTGTATACAAGTATCTGGCCTTTGCCATCAAAGTTGTTTTTCTTATGTGAATTAATAATGGATAAGGACTTGGTTCCTTTCAAATGCCAGAATATTCTTTGCTTTTTTTAACACCAAAAATTTTAAAATAGCATGACAATCCTGGAATATCCTATATCACTTCTGACACCCAGGGGCTGTTAGACCTCCAAACTCTTTAATCTCTTTAATGCCATTTGGCTGCAATGTTATTAACATCGTAATGGTGAAAGCTATTAGCTTTAGTGTCTTTCTTCTGACCAAAAGAAGTTATCAAACATAAGATTTACAAGAACATACAATTTAGAGAGATGAAAAATGTCTGAAAGTGTTTGCTAAAATTGAAATAAACAACTTTAGAACTGTTATTTGTAATACTTTTAAACAGAAAGCTTTGTACAGGGAAACTGTTCACAGTCACAACATCTTATTTTGGAGAATTCAAATAAGTTATTTTAAAATGATTGCTGGAAAATTGTGCACCTGGTTAATTACTTCCACTTCTTTATCTACTCAATATACACATGAAATGCAAAGAATCTGTGTTACGGATCTAGCCAGACCCTTAAAGTCTTGGATCTCTCACCAATTAAATATATGTTTATGAGTGTGATGCTACCTCATTGTTACTATTTTAATGAATGAAAATTGTAGATAACTTGGAGATAATTTGTGCAATTATATTTAACATAGCCATTAAATGTGTTTATTATAAAAAACTTCTGCTTAGATGCTTCCTTTTTTAAGAATCTACTGTGTTATTTCTATTTCTACCTCTCCAAAATTGAGATATGTGCCTTCTCTCACCACCCTTCTAAAATTGTTCTTTGCTTATAATAATAATGTATGTTGAAGGAACTTTATAATAAATAGTTCATTATATCTATCACAGTATGTACTTTTCAGTTATTATCAAGAATACTTCCATCAGATTATCCTCATTATGCCCATTATTCCCTCTGTGAGGATCCATACAAGAAATTTATTTCTGGTTTCTTTTCCAAAAATAGATTCATCCTAAAAAAATGGGGAAGGTTTTTATCTTATTGGCACTAGTGAAGAATTATTAGTAGTTCACGTTAGGAATTGAGCTAGTGTCAAATTAATGACATCTGTAGCAAACAGAAATTTCTAGCATGATCATAGGTACTAACTTCATCTTCAAATCTTTCTTTCTGAGCCTTGAGTTTCATCTGTTAAGCTCCAATTTGTGTACAGTGTATTTCATCATGCTCAAGTGCTTCCCCAAATGCAAAAGCTATCTAGCATACTCAAATGCAGGGACAGTTGACAACAAATTCAGGAAGACCACGAACACAGGTATGTAATTCAAATGGCAGTTGCTAGAGGAGGCTTCTCTTCATTGAAACCAGTAACATTCTACATGCTATGAATGCTAACTAACATGAAAATTCCTAAATGGAATTGTTACTTCTCTATACTAATAAAAAGTGAGAGTTAAAAAGCACAAATTCCTTACTAAATATCTACATTTTATATCACAAAACAATTACCATTCTTACATATTTAAAATGTTTGTGTGGAAAGAAAAGGAGAGTGAAGGGGTGGGGGACTGTTTGACCAGAACATTACATCCAGTGCATCCATTCATGAAACAGCACCACTTCTGAGGTCCTAGGGTGATTTAAAAAGAAAAAAAAATTAATGAAACTGAGGATTTTTTAAACATCCATGAGTTAATGTATAGACAATTAATGAACATTTAAAGAATTATTCATCTAGCACTTCACTAGTATGTGTTATTGTACAATAATACAAACAAAGACTTAAGTACATTTCTTCTAAAGATGATATCAGTTATTTAGGAGCATAATATATTGATCTTCAAAGTCCTATTTACCCATTGCAATACAAGATGATTTTGTGCGTGTTTATGGGATTTACTACATGAAATTGAAATTAAAAAATTCATTTTAGTTTAAAGTATTTTTATCTACAATTCTAGATTTGCTATTGGTTAGATATATATTAACAAAATACACTTATTACTTGGGACAGACTAGTCAGTTTATCAACCTAATGATTTATCTTAGGGGTTTTTTTTTGCATTCATAAGAATTAATTATCCATACAAAAGGCTTTCTTTCTGAAGGTGTGTTCATCAAGTTCAGATATTTATTTTTCATTACAGATATGTTTACTGAATACATTTCTAAACCTAGAAAAAAAAAACAATTGAATTTTCCCAGCTATGTAGTTCACAAGAAAGTCAGTTTCACCTACCAATCTCAAGCAGCATCTAGGCAGAAAGTTAATGCTGTTCAGTCCAAACTAAACTTTCCAAGGTAACTTAAAAAATTGCTTTTCCTTTAAGGCAAATAACAACTTAATCTGGGAAATTAAAAGAAATTTCCAATTTAATTTATTATGAAATCTATATATTTGTTAGAAAGTTGCAGACCAGACCAATCTTTATGAGAATTCATTTAGAGAACGCATTTGGAAACCACCCAGATATGGGTAGAAACATCAAGTTTGACTGATTGAGTTTTATTAACTCAGTATCACCAAGCATAGTCAAAAGTTGACTGTAGATTGATCTAATCTGGAAAGCTACTGTGAAAGGTAATTTTTTCAATGTGATGCTTGCAAAAACATCAAGGAATTATGTGGGTAAGAAGGTGAGGTACCTTATTTTCTTCCAATTTTCAAAGTAATAGGATTTATTATTTTGGTGCACAAGAAAACCTCTGGGCCTTTTGGTATTTGACTGAACTTTAAATACTAAATCTATCCTACATTACTGAACCAGTCTATTCAGTCCATATTCTCAAAGCCATGTCTGCATTTCAACAGTGAAAAGTAAAATCAGGGATTAAGAAAATTTGAAGGTCTGTGACTGCCCTCCTTTGTCACATTGAATAATGTTAAATTCACACTTCAGAATTAAATATATTGTCCTAAAGTACGCGATATTTATAAAAAGTTGTTAGATTAATTGTTTTGAATTACCAAAATAAATATTTAAATTACTTTAGAAATGAAATTATTTTCAAACTTTGAAAACTATATACTTTCACATATAGGATACTAAATTATCAGCCACTAGTCAGGTGGTCTCCAGTAGTTATTTACTCTTTTTTGTAAGACTGTTGCTCAAGCACAAGTAAGTATAGAATTACCACTAGGAAATACTGTAATGTTGACATTCCTATGTAAATATTATTATAAAATCATATTCTTCATAAATTAATTAAATCAATTTAAACCATTTCCATGATGACTGATAATCATTAGAGGTGCAAACACCAATGAATGTTTTAAATAAGTACATTTTTACACTTCTCATAACAATATAAGGTTCAATAACATATCGAAAAGACTGGGGTATTATGTGGTAGAGGCAAAAATTTTCATGCTATTGCTATAGAAATTCTATTATTGGAAATTTCTTCTAAGAAAATAATTCAGGGGCTGAAGCGGTGACTCGGTGGTTATGGTCCTTGCCTGGCATGCTCGAGGACGGGAGTTCAAATCCCAGCACCACATATGCAATGAAATGTTGGAACAACAAAAACCAGATGAAAAACTACATAAAACTGATATTCTCTCTCTCTCTCTCTCTTTCTCTCTCTCTCACTGACCCTCTCTTAAAAAAAGAAAGAAAGAAAGCAATTTAACAAAGCAAGATAAATGTTCGCCCAAGATATTCAGGCAGCATTAGATATAATAGAATATATATTGAATAATAAGGAAAGGCTTGCTAAATTATGATACATTAATACAATGAGATATTGCATAGCTATGAAAAAATGATCATTACAAAGACTAAATAGAGAAAACTGCTCATAATTCCATTTCAGTAGTAGTAATTTATGCTAGACGTAAAGGTATAAAATAAGCTATTTTTACATAGCAACACGAAAGTAATAAGCAGGAACTAACATATCTGCTATATTAGTATAGAGTCACAGATAATTGCTTTCTTTTTCTTCCTTACATTTTACCAGTAGGAAAATGGTAGATATGACAATAAAAATAGTATATCCAAAGTGAAATGACATACCATAGTCAGAAAAGCTGAAACATTTTTTTTTAATTTTTATGTAGGCTATTTTTAGTTTAAAGCAATTTTACATTCACAGCAAAAATTACCAGGAAGTACAGTGTTCTTAGGTACCTTCTAACACACCACAGTAGCCTCTTCCACTGTCAACCTCACCACAGTGATATATTTGCTAAAATCAGAGAACCTATAGTGACACATGAGTAGCATCCTAAGTCCATAGTTTACATTAACGATCACTTGGTGTCCCACATTCTGTGTTCCGACATATTTCCACCATAGTATCACATAGAATAGTTTCATGGTTCTCAGCATCTTCTGCACTCTGCCTATTCACTCCCCCTACCCTCTCCCCTAAGACCTGGCAGTTATCGATTATTTTTTTTCTTTACTGGCATATCACAAAGGATACAACTCAGGAACAGCCAAATGGGAAAGAAGCATAGGACAATAAAAATCAAAACCAAAACCAAACCAAACCAAAAAAACAACCACCAGAAGTACTGATCTTCTCACTGCTTTTTAATGTTTTGTTAAGTTTAAAGAGTTCTTTGTATATTTTTGATAACAGACCACTAGTATAAAAATTTTGAGACATGTGGGAACATGTATCTTTGCTGATACAACATACTGTAGATTAACCTCAAAGAATATATTAACTATGATTAGCTGGTTATATGGTTAATGCAGAAAATAGGCAATTAAAAAACATGATTATAATACCAGCTTCAATCTAACTTAGCTGGTTAATTTTCATAAATCATTTAATACCTGAATTAATCCCATACACATAAAAGTTCAATAATGTGAATACTCAAACTTATAAGTTTGATACAAGTTACAAATAAACTATGAAAAATTTGTGGGATTCCACTTTTAGCAAATAACACATGAGCATCACTTTCCTAGTTTTTCCAAGTTTTGCACGTGACATGCTAAGATGGTAGCCACCATTGAACATCTACCAAGAATGAAACTGCAACAGTTCTTGGTAAAACCCTTGGTTTAAAGGTTCTTAGATTCCTGCTGGTCATGGTGGCACAGAGGAGGATCACAAGTTCAAAGCCAGCCTCAGCAACTTAGTGAGACCTAGCTTCAAAGTCAAAAATAAAAAAGGCTGAAGACGTAGCTCAGAGGTAGAATGCCTCTGGGTTCAATCCTCAGTATCACAAAGAGGACTGAAAAGAGAAAGTAAAAAGGAGGAGGTAGAGGAGATCATATACTCTTAACCATAAATCACTAAAAACTCTACACAATTATTTTCAATTTTTGAAACAAAAAGTCTGTATTATTTCACATCAGTTTTCTGTATTCAAACTATTGAGTATGATTTCTTTTCTTTTCTTTTTAAGAAAGGGACAGTGAGAGAGAGAGAAAGAAAGAGAGAATAGATTTTGTTTAGTTTTTCATGTGGCCGGTGACCATAACCCGTAACCACTGAGCCACCACTCCAGCCCCTGAGTATGATTTCTTAAGAAAGTACTACCACTGTATTACTGCACTCTCCACAGGTTATACAATAATGATAACTAGTAAATAATCATCACTTATGCACAGCTGTTTTCCAATGAGTGCCAGCCAGAGGGCAAATTAATCATTAATCTCTTACATCACAGGGCTAAGAAGGATTGATAGTAGCAGATTTGGCTGAACCTAATAAATTACTTATAAAAGCTTTATTATTTAATAATAAGGAGTTTTGATAAAAGTCTTTTATATTAATATTAAACCAAAACTTAAAAAACTCATTTAAGAAACTTCATTGAGAACCATTCACTTTGTAAACTACTGTATGATTAAAAATAACAGATTAAATATTAATTGATACATCATGTCCATGTTAACTATCACAAAAAAGCAAAAGATACAGGAAAGACAGATTCTGAGCACATACCAGAGTAAACACTGAAAATCTATAAAAGATGGCATTTAAAAAAATAATCTTGCAATATAGAATTTTATAATAACTGAAAATATTCAAGAAAGAATGCAAAGCGATATCTGAAAAAGAGTATCATGCAATGAAGATATCATCTTACACCAGTCAGAATGGCAAAAATGAAGAAAATAAACAATAATAGGTGCTGGAGGGGTTGTGGAGAGATCGGCACAATAACACACTGTGGTGGAGCTGCAGACTGGTACAGCTCCTCTGGAAAGCAGTGTGGAGACTCCTCAAAAAACTAGAGATGAGACCACCATATGATCCTGCTATTCCACTCCTGGGTATTTTTCCAGAGGATTTAGAATCAGCACATTATAGTGACACAGCAATATCTATGTTCATAGCAGCTCAATTTACTATTGCTAGATTATGGAAACAACTCAGATGTCCCTCACTGGATGAATGGATCCAAAAACTGTGGTACATATATAGCATGGAATTTTACACAGCAATTAGGAACAATGATGCTGCAGCCTTTGAAGGTAAATGGATGGCTATGGAAGAAATTATGCTGAGTAAAATCAGCTTAACCCAGAGAACCAAGGGTCAAATGTCTCCACTTATCTGTAGAGGCTGGAACTAGACCCTGGCCGTTGAGAAAGATGGTCTATTATCATGTGTTAAACCCAGATAAGGTGTAATGTTATAGAGCCTAATACTTTTTTAGAGATATTGTGGGAAGGGGAAAGGAGGGGTAAGGGTGGGTAATTGGGGAAGCACTCTTGGGGGTAAAGGTAATATCCAGAATCTATACACATTTTATATTATTTTGTTAAAAACTTGTATGGTTGTTCAAAAATAAATTTCTCAATTAAAAAAAGAGTATCATGATAATCCTGCCCCAAAGTAAATATCTAAACTTACTAAAAGGAGGCTGAGGGTATAGCACAGAGGTAGAACACATGTGCAGCATGTTCAAGGCCCTGGGTTTAATTTCTATCACCTAAATACATATATAAATAAATAAATTTACTAAAAGGAGGAATATAAGAAAATAGGAGATTAATTCCATGTAGACTAATTAATTGAAATTTCTTATGAGAGCAGATCTTAATGTTCCCTAAATTTCTTGTATAAACAGATATTAAAAGTATTAAATTATATTACTCATTCATAAATAAGGGATACAGGTTAGTGTGCAATTCCCAACAAAAACCCTTAATTTTCTTAAGAATCAATTTCATGTCATCGCCAGCACCTGCCTGGTTTTAACTGCTCTTCCAGTTCCTCCCGCACCACAGAGACTAGGGCTGGCTGAGTTTTGACTCATGTAGGGAGAAGCAGAGGTGGTACAGAGTCCATGAGAGAGGGACTGCTTCCTGAAGGCACTCAGGACATCACCTGTAGGACACAGCTCTGGAGCAGACCTGCTCAGGACCAAACAGAAGAGGTTCCCACCTGGAGCAGCCCCTTGTACCCACACCCCGTGTTCCTTTTGGGGCCTGTTTGAGTCCTGCTGGAAGGTAGATCTCCATTTTGGTAAGTTCAGATTTGCAACCTTGAGCCTGGAACAAAAAGGTAGAGCAACACCAGGCCCCAGGCAGAAACAGCATCTGGAAAAAGGTGATCATCAAAGAGTTGGTGGCTCATTTGACCATTTGACTTCCAAGGAAAAACTACCTGGAGAACTGCCTGCTTTCCCCTCAGGAAATCTCAATTCAGAAATCCACAAGAAGCTCTTCAAAATGAAGAATCAAACAAGTAGAGGTTCACCTCAAACACAAAACTCCCCCCAAAAGAATGCCACAGATAGGGGTCAAGATGAAAACCTTGAAAATATTATTAATGATCTGATTACTAAAAGGAACAATGAACTAAAAGAAGTTTTAATGAAGGGAGTAAGTGAGAAGACTGAAGAGATGAAAAACTCTATTATCAAAGAAATAGACATACTCAAAAAGGAAGTATCAGAACTAAAATCTGACATGAGAGGAACCATGGAAGAATTTAATAATAGACTAACTTCTATAGAAAACAGAACCTCTGCTCTTGAAGAAAGAATTTCTGACAATGAGGACAGGCTGACCAAGTTAGAGCACACAGATGACAAAAAAGAAAAAAAAAACCTCACAGAATACTAACAGAATTTGAAAATGTCTAGGATGAAATGAGAAGAAATAATTTAAGAGTAATTGGCATACAGGAAGAAATTGAAGCACAAACAAATGGGATAAGGAATATTCTCAAGGTAATTGCTAAAGAAAATTTTACCCATATAAAAATAGAATCAGATATGCTCATCCAGGAAGCTTAGAGGACACTCAATAGAGAAGCTCATCAAGACACATCATTCAAAGTGTACATTCAAAATGTACAATAGGGAAATCAAAGAAAGAATATTGAAAGTAGAAAGGGAGAAACACCAAATCACATTCAGAGGCAAACAAATCAGAATCACATCTGAATTTTCAGTTCAGACTCTGGAAGCGAGAAGATCTTGGAAGGAGATCTTTTGATGCCTGAATGAACACAACATGCAGCCAAGAATACTATACCCAGGAAAACACAGCTTCAAATTTGAGAGGGAAATAAGAATTTTTCATGATAAGAACAAACTTGCAGCATTTGTGAACAGAAAGCCAGAATTACAAAGAATTCTCAAAGATAAACTCCAGGTACAAGTACAAGCTAATATTCCTCAAAACCCACAATCGGAGGAAATTCAATAAAGGTACAGGCTATCAACAGACAACTAAGACAGCACAGAATTTACTAATAAAACACAATGAGTATGAACCACAACCATATAACAATTCTAACACTAAATGTGAATGGTCTCAAAGCACCAATCAAAAGACACAGACTAGCAGATTGGTCAAAAAACAAAATCCAACAATAAGCTGCTTACAGGAAACCCACCTTACAGCCAGTGACAGCAACAAATTAAGGGTGAAAGGATGGAAAAAAATCTACCAGGCATATGACACAAGAAAGCAAGCTGGAGTTGCAATACTTATATCTGACAAAGTGGATTTCAAACATAAATTAAACAAAAGAGATAAAGAAGACCATTACATCCTAGTAAAAGTAGCAATACAGCAGGAGGAAATAGCCATAGTAAATATATACTCTCCAAACACCAATGCTCCCAACTATGAGGAAAAAATACTCCAAGATATAAAACCACTTGTGGACCTCAGCACAATAGCACTGGGAGACTTTATTACTCCTTCATCTCCAATAGACAGATCATCAAAGCAAAGAAACAATCAAGAGATCTCCAGGCTAAACAACATAAATAAAACAGACTTAACAGACATCTACAGAATATTCCACCCCAAATTGGCAGAGTGTACCTTCTTCTCAGCAGCACATGGATCCTTCTCCAAAATAGATCATATACTAGTTCACAAAGGAAATCTCAGCAAATATAAAAAAGTAGATATTATTCCATTTTTCCTATCAGACTGTGATGCTATGACCCTAATAATTAACAGCAAAAACCATGACACAAAATACGCATATATATGGAGATTGAATAACATCCTAATAAATGAAGAATGGATCCAAGAAGACATGAGAACAGTAATTAAGGAATTCTTGGAAGAGAATGAGAATGAGGACACAACATATCGAAACCTCTGGGACAACATGAAAGCATTCTTAAGGGGAAAATTTATTGCACTGAGTGTCCATATTAAGACTCAAGAGAGATCCCTAACAAATAAGCTTATGCTCCAATTAAAATCTCTAGAAAAGGAAGAACAGCCTAATTCCAAAGCCAGCAGACAGGAAATAATTAAGATCAAAGCAGAAATCAATGAAATTGAGAACAACAACAACAAAAAAAAAACAATAAAAAGTTGACGAAACAAAGAGCTGGTTCTTCGAAAAAATAAATAAAGTTGACAGACCCCTAGCTAATCTAACTAAAAGAAGGATAGAATCAAAGCAAATCAAGAAAATCACCAACAAAAAGGGGGTGATCACCACTGACCCCCTTGAAATCAAAAACATTATCAGACCATATTTTGAAAAACTATACTCCTCTAAATTAGATAATCTGGATGACATGAATAAATTTCTAGAGACATCCAATATCCCCAGATTGACACAGGATGAAATTAAGATACTAAACAGCCCAATAACAGTCACCAAAATCTATGCAGCTATTAAGTCTTCCAAAGAAGAAAAGCCCAGGACCTGATGGATTCTCTGCAGAGTTTTACCACACCTTTGAAGAAGAGCTAACACCTTTCCTTAGGAAGCTATTACAAGAAATTGAAAAAAAAAAAGGAACTCTCCCAAACACTTTTTATGAAGCAACCATAACTTTGATACCAAAACCCAACAAAGACACATCAGAAAAAGAAAACTACAGACCAATATCCCTCATGAATATTGATGCAAAAATCCTTAATAAGGTTTTTGCAAACTGCATTTAAAAGCACATCAAGAACATAATTCATCATGATCAAGTGGGCTTCATTCCTGGTATGCAAGGCTGATTCAACATACAAAAATCAATACATGTAATTCATCACTTAAACAGAATTAAGGACAAAAACCATATCATCATCTCAATAGCTGCAGAAAAGGCCTTCGATAAAATCCAGCACCCATTTATGCTCAAAACTCTAGAGAAAATAGAGATCAAAGGAACTTAACTTTGTAAAGGCCATATATGCCAAACCCTCAGCTAATATAATACTAAATGGAGAAAGGTAGAAAGTATTTCTGCCAAACTCGGGAACAAGTCAAGGCTTCCCGCTTTTACCACTTTTATTCAATATAGTCCTCAATACCCTGGCTGGAGCAATCAGACAGGAGGAAGAAATCAAAGGGATAAGAATAGGAAAAGAGGAAGCCAAACTATCCCTTTTTGCTGATGACATGATCCTATATATGGAAGATCCAAAAAAACTCCACCAGAAAATGGATAGAGCTTATAAACAGATTTGGCAAAGTAGCAGGCTACAAGGCCAACACTCATAAATCAAAAGCTTTCCTATTGGTCAACAATAATAGGGAAGAAGAAGAAATTAGGAAATCAGTTCCATTTACAATTTCCTCTAAAACAATAAAATATTTGAGAATTAATCTAAAAGGAGAAGTAAAAGACTTCTACAATGAAAATTATCGAACATTGAAAACAGAAATTGCAGAATAGCCAGAACATTACTAAGCGAGAAAGATGAAACAAGTGGTTTTGCAATACCAGATCTAAAACTATACTTTTGGGCTGTAGTATTAAAAACATCATGGTATTGGTATCAAAATGGGAATGAAGACCAATGGAATAGAATAGAAGACTCTGAGACAAAGCTCCAAATCTTTAAACATCTGATCATTGACAAAGGGGGTCAAAATATAACATGGAGGAGAGACAGCCTATTCAACAAATAGTGCTGGACAAACTGGACAGCTACTTGCAGAAAATTAAAATGAGATCCTTATCTCTCACTGTGCACAAAAATCAATTCTAAATAGATGAAAAAATTAGGAATTAAGCCAGCTACTATACATCTGCTAGAAGAAAAATAAGGATCAATACTCCAGCATATGGGAGCTGGTAATGACTTCCTAAACAAGAATCCTAAAGTGAAAGAATTACAGTCTAAAATCAATGAATGGGACGCCATTAAACTAAAAAGCTTCTGTATAGCCAAGGAAATAGTCAAAACAGTCAAGAGACAGCCTACAGAGTGGGAGAGAATCATGGCCTGTGAGCCCTCTGACAGGGGACTAAAACCCAAAATTTACATAGAACTCAAAAAACTCAATAACAAAAACACAAACAATCCAATCAATAAATGGTCCAGAGAGCTAAACAGAAACTTCTCAACAGAGGACATTGAGCAAGCCAATAAATACAGGAGAAAGTGTTCTAAATCACTAGCAATCAGAGAAATGCAAATCAAAATTACCTTAAGATTTCACCTCACTCCAGTCAGACTGGCAAAGTTGAAAAAGATAAATAATAACAAATGCTGGAGGGGTTGTGGGGCACACCATTGGTGGAAATGCAGACTGGTCCAGCCACTCTGGAAAGCATTGTGGAGACTCCTCAAAAAATTACGGTTGGATCCACCATATGATCTGACTATCTGACTATCTGTCTTCTGGGTATTTTCCCAGAGGCGTTAAAATCAGCATATTACAGAGATATAGCAATATCTGTGTTCATAGCAGCTCAACTTACGTTAGCTAAATTATGGAACCAACCCAGATGCCCCTCACTGGATGAATGTATCCAAAAGCTCTGGTGTATATATATATATATATATATATATATATATATATATATATATATACAATGGAGTTCTACTCAGCTATTAGAAACAATGATATTGCATCTATTGAAGGTAAATGGATGGCATTGGAAGAAATCATGCTGAGCGAAGTTAGTCAAGCACAGAGAGTCAAGGGCCGAATGGTATCCCTCATTTGTGGAGGCTGGACCTAAACCCAGGCTCAGGAGTAAAGTAGACAAATTCATGTTTTAGATCCATAGAACAAAAATGCAAAATGTTAATATTTGTGTGATACAGTTGCAATAAACTTCATAAGATATTTGAACAAGCTATGATGCATACCTGTACAAAAATGCAGATGTTTAATCCCATTGTCAAATATTTTGAAGAATAACAAGGGATGATAGGAAGGGAGGAGAAGGGGAAATGTTGGATAAAGCAAGGTACATTCCAAGCAATTATAAATGTTAATGTATATACTATATCCATATATATAAAAATGTTCTTCATAGGTGTAAAAATTATGTCACTGTATTTGGGTTTTTTTAGGAACAACATAGGACCCAGAAGAAAAGCAAGGGATCAGGGGATGGGAGGAGGGTGGTAGAGGGATGTGTGGGGGGATATTGAACAAATTGTATTGCTGAATGGTGTGCATTTAGGAATATGTGACAACTAATCCCAACATTATGTAAAACTATAATGCACTAAAGAAAATAAATTTAAAAAAGAATCAATTACAATGTCAACCTTAAAACAGAAAAAAAAAAGAAACAATGAAAGATGAACAACCTCGAAGAATTAAGGAATGAGAGAAGTAGGAACAGATAGAGACAAAGAAAGCACATGGTAGATTCAAACCAAATAAATCACTGGATTAGTATTAAATGGAATAAGTACTACAGTCTACAGTTGAAAGATGAGATTGTCACTAGATAAATATCTGCTATGTAATGATTAGAACGGATACATTTAACACACAGGAAAATATATTGAAAGCAAAAGTATAGAAAAAATAAAGCAAGCAAATAACTGAAAGAAAGCAGATGTAGCCATACAAATATCCATCAGAATACACTTTTTTAAAATTTGTTCACGATAGTCTTACATTAAGGAGGGAATCGTTGTCATACAATTATGAACACATGCATAATGACAGAGCAAGCCAAGACTGATGTCATTCCATGGTCTCCCCACTTTGGGCTCCCCTAATCCCATGTTTCCCCCTATTTTAGCCACATGTTAGTTGGGCTTCTCATGGAAGTAGAAGCCTCCCCACTGGGTTGATAACCCCCTTACTTCCTCCCTCCAGCAGGTTGATATCACTCCTATTCCCTTCCCCACCTCCCTGCCACCCTCCCTTCATCCCCCAGCATCATAAGCAAGGTTCCCCCAGCTCATGCAAAAATTCACCCATGTTGAGGTTATTAGCTTAGCCAAATATCAGTCTGTTCCTGATTGTATTCTAGTTTCCAAATTTGAGAGAAAATATTTGGCCATTGAGTCTCTGAGTTTGGGGTATTACACTCAGCATAATTTTTTCCACCTCCATTCATTTGACTGCAAATACCATGATATCGTTCTCTCTAATAGCAGAGTAGAATTCCATTGTATATATGCACCACAGTTTTTGAATACACTTGTATAGAGAGGGGCATCTGAGTTGGTTCCAGTTATAGTAAATTGAGCTGCTAAAAGCATTGATTAAGCTGTATATTTGGAATACGCTGATTCTGGCTTTTTGGGAAAATACTCAGGAGTGGGATAGCTGGGTCATAAGGTAGTTCCAGCCATAGTTTTTTGAGGAGTCTCCACACTGCTTTCCAGAGTGGCTGTACCAGTTTGCAGTCCTGCCAATATTATGACAGTGTTCCTCTCTTCCCACAACCCCTCCAGCTTCTGTCATTGTTGGTATTCTTCATTTTTGCCACTCTGACAGGAGTGAGGTGGAATCTCACTGAAGTTTTGATTTGTGTTTCTCGGATTGCTAGTGATGTAGAGCATTTTCTCATATATTTATGGGTTTTTTGGACTTCCTCCATTGAGAAATTTCTATTTAGCTCCCTAGCCCATTTTATTGATTGGATTCTTTGTGGTTTTGGTGTTCTTTGTATATTCTGTATATTATCCCTCTGTGTCAGGTGTAGCAGGCAAAGATTTTCTCCAATTTGTAGGTTCTCTCTTGACACTCTTGACTAATTCTTCAGCTGTGAGAAGCTTTTTAGTTTAATGGTATCCCATTCATTTATTCTTGGCTTTAAATCTTGCACTTTGAGAGTCTTGTTAAGGAAGGTGATACTGAACCCTATGTCATGTAGTGTTGATCCTGTTTTTTATTCAAACAATTGTAAAGTTTCTGGTTTAATTTCCAGATCCTTGAATCATTTCTATTTGATTCTTGTGCAGAGAGAGAGGTAAGGGTCCAATTTCAGTTGTCTGCATATGGCTGTCCGTTTGTCCAGCACAATTTGTTGAACAGGCTGCCCTTCTTTCACACTGTGCTTTTACATACTTCATCAAATAGCAGATAGTTTAAGATTTGAGGGTTTGTCTCAGTATCTTCTATTCTGTTCCATTGGTCTTCATTTCTGTTTTGATACCAATACTATGCTGTTTTTATTACTATAGCCCTATAGTATAATTTCATGTCAGGAATTGTGACACCTCCTGCTGCTTCTTTGTTGCTTAGGAATGTTTTGGATATTCTGGGTCTTCAGTTATTCCATATGAATTTTACAATTGCTTTTTCTATAGCTGTGAGGAATGTCATTGGTATCTTGATGGGGATTGCATTGAATCTGTATAGGGCTTTGGGTAAAATGGCCATTATTGATTATATTGATTCTGCATAACCAAGAACATGGAATGTTTTTCCTTCTCCTCAGGTCTTCTGCAATTTCTTTTTTTAATGTTCAATGTTTAGTTTTCATTGTAGAGGTCCTTAATATCTTTTGTTAGATTGATGCCCAACTATTGTTTTTAGGAGATTGTGAATGGAACAGACTTCCTGATTTCTACATCAGTGGACTTATTGCTGGAGTATAGGAAAGCTAAAGATTTATGAGTGTTGATCTTATATCTAACCACTTTGCTGAAATTGTTCATAAGCTCTAGGAGTCTTCTGGTCAAGTTTATTGGACCTTCTAGATATAGGATCATGTCATCTGCAAATAGAGACACCTTGACTTCCTCTTTTCCTATTCAAATTCCTTTGATTTCCTCTTCTTGTCTTAAAGCTCTGGCTAGGGTTTCAAGGACTATATTGAATAAGAGTGGTGAAAGTAGTCATCCTTGTCTTGTTCTTAAATTCAATGGGAGTGCTTTCAGTCTTTCTCTATTAAGCATAATGTTGGCAATGGGTTTGTCATAAATGGCCCTTACAAAATTAAAGTATCTTCCTTTGATCCCTATCTTCTCCAGAGTTTTGAATCAAAGGCTTTTTCTGTGTCAATTGAGATGATTATATTATTTTTATTTTTAATTCTGTTTATGTGGTGAATTACATTTATTGATTTGTGTATGTTGAACCAGCCCTGCTTTCCTGGAATGAAGCTCATTTGATCATGATGTATTATCTTTTTGGTGTATTTTTGGATCTGATTAGCTAGAATTTTTATTATGGATTTTTTGCATCTGTGTTCATCAGGGAAATTGGTCTGTAGTTTTCTTTTCTTGGTGTGTCTTTGTTGGGTTTTGGCATCAGTGTTATATTTTCCTCATAAAGAGTGTTTGGGAGGGTTCCAACACTTTCAATTTCATGGAAAAGCTTGTAGAGGATTGGTGTTAATTCTTCTGTAAAGTCTGGTAGAATTCTGCTGTGAATCCTTCGGGACCTGGGCTTTCTTTTGGGAAGGCCTTTGATTGCTATTTCAATTTCACTACCTAAGACTGGTTGGTTTAGAATTTCAATGTCCTCCCATGTTAATTTGGGAATGTCATATGTGGCCAGATATTTGTCCATTTCTTCCAGATTATCAAACTTGGCAGAGTATAATTTTTCAAAATAAGTTCTGATAATCTTCTGGATTTTGATTGAGTCAGTGGTGATATCTCCGTTTTTGTCTTGGATTTTATTGATTTATTTCACTTAATTCTTCCTTTTGGTGAGGTTTGGAATGGGTCTGTTGATATTATTTATTTTTCCAAAGAATCAACTCTTTGTTTTGTTGATTCTTTCTATTGTTTTTTATTTTCAATTTCATTGATTTCAGCTCTGATCTTAGTTATTTCCTGTCTTCTATTAGGTTTGGGATTAGATTGTTCTGCTTTTTGTAGGGATTTGAGTTGGAGCATAAGACTATTTATTTGGGCTCTTTCCTGATTTTTGATGAAGGCACTCAATGCTATAAATTTACCTCTTAAGAATGCTTTCACAGTATCCCA
Source organism: Aplodontia rufa (assembly GCA_004027875.1). Classification (NCBI taxonomy): domain Eukaryota; kingdom Metazoa; phylum Chordata; class Mammalia; order Rodentia; family Aplodontiidae; genus Aplodontia; species Aplodontia rufa. The sequence goes on along the minus strand of PVKS010001086.1, from coordinate 39,819 downwards.
GAGATTTCAGTATGTTACTTCATCATTCTCATTCATTTCCAATAATTTCTTGATATCTGTTCTCATTATCTCTTTTATCCATTTTTTGTTTAAGATGATATTATTCAATTTCCAAGTATTTGAGTAGATTCTCATGTTTTTCTTGCTATTATTTGCTATGATTATACTATAGTGGTCCGACAGGATACATGGTACTATATAAACTTTTGTGTATTTGTTAAGGTTAGCTCTGTGGACTAGAATGTGGTCTATTTTGGAAAAGGATCTGTGAGCTGCTGAGAAGAAGGTAAATTCAATCGATTTGGGATGGAATATTCTGTAAATGTCTGTTAAGTCCAGGTGATTAACAGTGTTATTTAAGTTAGAGATATCTTTGTTGATTTTTTGCTTTGATAATCTGTCAATTGTTGATAATTGTATATTAAAGTTCCTCAGTATTATTGTGTTGAGATCGATGAGGGGTTTAATGTCCTTGATATTTTTTCCACATATTTGGGAGGGTTGAAATCAGGGGCATAAATGTTAACTGTTGTTATGTCTTTTTGAATTGTTCCTTTTGCTATGATATAGTGACTTTCTTTGTCCTTTCTGACTACTTTTTGGTCAAAATTAACTTGGTCAGATATTAGGATGGCAATGCCAGCTTGCTTTTTCAGGCCACAAGCCTGGTAGACATTTTGCCAACCTTTCACCTTCAGTCTGTGTCTATTTTTGATTGTGAGGTGTGTCTCCTGTAGGCAGCATATTATGGGATTTTGTGTTTTGATCCAGTAAGCCAATCTGCGTTTTTTGATTGGGGTATTGAGTCCACTCATGTTCAGAGTTAGAATAAATATGGGAATCTGGGTCCCTGACATTGTGACTATTGCTGTGTTTTGTGCCATCTTGGACATCTTTTTATTGTGATTTGAGCTTATTGACTTTATTTTTCTAGGGGTTTTGGAAGTTGTTTGCATGCTCCTCTGAATGAAGTATGCCCTTGAAAATTTTCAGTAGTGCAGGCTTAGAGCTCACTTGAATTTATCATTGTAGTATTTAATTTCCCCATCACATTTAAAAATAAGTTTTGCAGGATATATTATCTTTGGCTGAAATTTTTTTTCTTTCAAAGTTTGAAAAATATCATTCCATACTCTCCTGGCCTTTATTGTCTGATCTGAGACATCCATAGTAATCTGAATTGCTCTGCCTCTGAATGTGATTTGGTGTTTTTTCATAGCTGATTTTAGGATTCTCTCCTTGATTTCTCTGTTATTCGTTTTATAGATGAGATGACTTGGTGAGTTTCTCATTTGGTTAGGTCTGTTTGGTGTCTTATAGGCATCTTGAATTTGATATTTTGGATGTTTCTGAAGTGGGGAAAATTTTCCCTAGTGATTTCACTTAGGTTCTTAATGCCCCTTGTTTGTTGTTCAAAATTTTCTTCAATCCCATTTACTCCCAAGTTATTTCTTCTCATCTCATCAAATACTACTTGGAAGTTCTGATCATGTAAAGTAAGTTTCTTTTCTTGTCTGTCCTCCTTGAACTCAACTTTGCTCAGCCTGTCTTCATTGTCTGATGTTCATTCTTTGAGAGCTGAGGTTCTATTCTCTATTGAGTTTATTCTGATATTAGTATCTTCTAATGAGCTTTTGATTTGATTGACAGTATTTTTCAATTCTAAGAGCTCTGCTCCTTCTCTTTTCAGAATGTCTAGCTCTTTGTATATGTGGTCTTTCATATCCTGGAATTGCTCTCTTATCACTTTCCTTAAATCTTCTTTCAATTCTTTGATTTACTGATCATATTTTTGATACATTTTTCTGTTTTCATCTAGGACCCCAACCCTGGAATCCTTGGATGGAGAGCTTTGGGGTTCAGGTGGAGGATTGTTTCCCTTTTTCCTCATTTTCAGTTACAGGGAGTGTGGCTTGAGGTCTGACAGTGAATAATTGTCTTGGGGGCTTTACTTTTGGTGTTGGAGCTTCTGATGTCTTTGCTTAGTAGGACTGGGGTATAATTTGGGTAGCACAGTTCAATGGCTGGCACCCCAATCAGTGAAGTATTGTGGACCTTCAGGTTTTCCAATACTTTAGGGGATGGGAGTAGAAGTCAATAAGTGCAGTAAATGCATACAACAGAAAATGTCAACTGTGGCTGTTACAGTGTTGATTGGCATATATAGGAGCAATTGGATTAGCATTTTTCCTCCATAAAAGCTCTCACCCTATATTTAGTTAGCAAACAAACACCTGTTTTCAAGTAAGGCATTCTCTTCAGTTTAGCAGAGCCTCTGTTGGTGAGGGGGAAAAAATGTCTAGAGAGTAAAGAGAATGAGGTAGGAAGATATTGTGGAACTTGTAAATTAGGTTATAGAGCTATAAGGTAGTAGAGATGATGTAGGCTATTTTGCTAAGAATAAAGAAAAGATAGAAATGGGATGAGAGTGGTAAAAACTTTGAGAGAGAATGAGAATAGAATACAGTTTAGGAATTGACAGCGTAAAGGGAAGAAGAGGATAGTAGAGAGTGGGGGTCTCTTCAGCCCAAGGAGACTATATTGCAGGCCCCCACAGGTCAAACCCCAGTAATATGGATACAGCAGTCAAACACAAGAAGTCACAGGGACAGTAAAAGGCAACCATACAAACAAACAACAAACATACGTATCTCCAGGAACACAAATTTCAATAACAATAACAGCAAAAAGAAAAGAGAGAGTTGGGAAGGTTCTGAATTATTACCACTGAGGTCAATATATATTATGGGGGAATGCGTTCATAGCTGACTTTTAGGTGGAGACACTTCCCAATTGCGGTTGTTGAAGAGAATGAGATTTGGTGATCTCAGGTGACAGTGAGATTCCCAGGATGCCTCCCAGTATTTTTCTCCTGTAGAGGGGTTGCAAATAATCACCTTCCCTACTTCCTGAGAGAACAGACTTCAGGGCCAGCTGAGTTGTACTCTTGGGCAGTTCAGTGTCTGCCTGCCCTAACTCATGTCCCTCTTCAGTCAGGGACCAAGGAGCAGATGAGAGTCTTGTGGATCCTGGTGCAACTGTAAGGGACTCTTACTGTTCTAAGGAGAGAGGTTGACCTGGACTGAGCTCCCCCAGGACCATTATCGCCACACTCTTGGGTGTCTTGGGGTCCTCAGTGGCCCCAAGTGATGATGTGTGGGGCAGTCACAACCCCAGCAAGCAGAGGCAGGCATGGAAGCCCAGTCTCCTTAGAGAGCTCAGGACCTATGGAATTGCATTTGTACACAGAAATCAGGGTCTGAAAATGAAGGAAGGCACTGAGCCTAGGCTGCCCTTTTCTTCGTAGGTCCCTGAGGCTGATGTTAGCCACTGCCCTGTGTGAGATTTTCAGGCAGTATCTGTTGGACCTGTAGCCCAAGTCCATCCTGGCTGATTAGGTTCTGGTCACAGACTCCTACAATTTGGGCATGTAAGGGGGTGGGTGGGAAGCCTCAAAATGCAAGTGCCAAGCTCAGAAGGGAGGTTCTGCCAGTCCCGCACAGCCCCCAGGGCAGACAGTCAAAACACTGGGGATTTGGAGTCATTCCTCCAGACTGAGCTCCCTAATCCATGCTGTAGCTGGTGGTTTTGGTTACACTTTTGATGAAGCAGTGTCCTGTACCACCCTCCAGGAGGTTTCAAGATAGGAGCACCACCCTGCTTCTTTGCACAATCAGAGTTAGCATCTCTAATTTGTGTGTATTAAAGCAGACCAAGGGCTGCAGCCACTGCTGCTGCAGTCTGGGAACACAGGCGTCTCGCACCCAGGTTCTGCTGAGCACTCAACACTATGTCTGAGTTAAATTAATTCTGCACAGCTTCCTTTCCTATGGGCTAATTCCCTGCCTGCCAACAGGGTAGCTGGCAATGGTGTAACTTTCAGCTTGTCCATGACTCCATGTTATTAAACTTCATTACTTGGATAGTAATGAATTTGGGGAGAAATTTTGCTGTTCACCCACCTCACAGTAAGACACTTCCACCGTTGGTGTTCTGCATTCATGGAGAGATTTCTCGTTCAGCACTGCTCAGCACATGCCACTGCCACCACTGCTGCCATCTTCCACTAATTATTTCAAAAATACTTTTAGGGCAAAGGTGTTACTAGAGATAATAATAAGAAAAGTTTCATTTACCAAGAACATCTAATAATTCAAAATTTGTACAGAAAACAAATGAGGAAGAAATAAATCAAAACTATAAAGAGAAATAAATCTCACCAAAAAACGAGAGATTACAATACAATCATTTCAAGAATCAATAACATCAGCAAAAACAATTGCAAAGCATTCTGGAGATCTGACCCACACAATTAACAAAAATTCATCTTACTAAACATATATTAGATATGAAAGTCAGTAACAGAAGGAACCATTCTTCTTTTCAATTACACATATAATTGAAAGAATTTGATTAAAGGATTTTCTTTAATTTGGGAAACACTAAAAATTTATTTTTATGTGTTAGGTCATAATACAAGTATCAATAAATCACAAAGAATTAAATGATACAGAGAACATTTTCTGAAGTCAGAGTAAATAAGCTAGAAATCAATAACAAAAATATAAGTAGAAATCCCTATATGTTTAAAACTTCAAAATATGCTTCTGAATAACCTGTATGTTGAAGAAGAAATCAAAATCAAATTTGGGAAATTCCATTGAGAAATATGCTACCAAAAATGACTCAAGAAGAAATTAAGACCTGATTAGTTCTACTGCCACTAAAGATAATGAGTCATTAAATATAATGAATTAATAGAAATGTAACCCAGCTGTTAACATTTCTAACATAAGTCAGGTGCCACAAAGGTCCTGAAAATTAACCAGCCCTTTTGAGTATGTAGCCTCATTGCCCAGTGGAAAGCATTAACTCCTTTGAAGTTACAGGTCAAGGCTGTGAAGTATGAAACACAGCACAGAGATGCACACCTACATGCAACACCATCCTTCCACTTCTGTTTTGCCAGTAAGATAATGAATCTTTTCCACAAAGAAAAGCCTACCTAGAGGTCTTCACTAATAAGACCTACCAAAAATTCAAGAAAGAAATCATATCAACCTTACATGATATATTCGAGATGTTAGCAAAAATTACAGAGTACTCCTCCCCAAAATACTTAATGCTTTGAAATGACCAAAACCTGACAAAGACAATAAGAGTAAAGTTATAAGCCCATCACACTTATAATAGTGATGCAAAAAAATTATGCAAAATACTAGTACATTCAGTTCAATAATATAAAAATTAGTAATAGATTATTGGCATCACAAAGCTGTAAATTCATTTGACAAGCATAAAATTCAACATTATCCATGAGAAAAAATAAATTTGAAACACTAAAACTTTAAATTTAAAGATGAATTATTTTAATCTGATAAGAGCTTAGATATACCTAGAGCAAACACAATACTTAAGAGAAATAAAACTATCTTTTATTGCTAATTCTATACAACATTGTTCTAGATGTAGCCAGTGTGATAAGCCAATAAAAAGAAAACAAGATATAAAATGTAAAGAGGAGTAGACAAAATTATCATTGCCTAATGCTGGTATTGTGTTGAAAGAAAATATAGAAGAAACTACCAAAAATTGTTTAAAGTAATAAGGTCATATAGTTAAGCTTGCTGGATCAATATCAATATTAAAATATCAACTTTTTATATACTAATGAAAAAAAATGTAAAAAAATTATGTATGATTTCTTTATGATAAAATAAAAATAAAAATATTTTGGAATATATTTAATAAAAATTGCAAAGTATCCTTGGAAAAATTATAAAACTTTATTTTGAGACATAGAGATACACAATATTTTTATTAATTAAGAAACTTCAGTATTTTAAAGATGTCCCTTTTCTCCAAATTAGTCTATACAATTCAGGCATTTCCCAGGGAAATACCAGACACTTATAAACCTTGACAAGCTGATTCTAATTTATACGGAAATGTAAACAATTGAGAATAGCCAAGATTATTCATTAGATAATGTTAAGAACCCATAGGATTTAATTTTTCTCTTTCTGTGAATCCTTTGATACCTCAAATTCACTTTCACTTTCAAAATCCAACATCTTCAATTCCTTCCTTGGATATCTGCCCATTTCCCAGTTCTCAAGAGTTAGAGCTGTCACTAAGCAATGTCAGATAGTAGGAGTATGAAGACCAGCTTGCTCCCTGGTGCAATCTTGCCACTTGAAATGTTGATTCAGTACCACAAGCCCACAAGAATCCTAGAGCTACAAAGATGCTTTGATTTTAATGTATTTTAATATATTTTAAAAATCACAAGAAAAGCATTAATATAATAATGATGAATATGTAAAAGTTAATCCAGAGTAGATTGTTGCTCTCTATCAAAGCAGTCATAAAATATAAATAATTTTTAATGGAGAAATGAGCCCTCCAAGTTAAAAGTGCCTGGAATCCAGGAAAGTCATAATGTAACCTCATTGCTTGTCCTGGGTCCAGAAAACTGAAAAACAAGTTGCCATGCAGTATCTTCTCTGGGTTCACACTGAAGCTCTTCTCTAGGTGACTGCGTCCAATACTGCACTTCTTTCCCATCTACTTCTGCCCTTTTCCCTCAGTCTTTTTTCCAGTTTCCTACCATGCTTCTGCTCAACTCTACCTAGGGAAACTCTTTAAGTAGAGCTAGACAGAAAAATTCGCTCCGATAGCAATAAAGTTTAGAATTTCATCCTAATGTTATACATGATCAATGATTATATTATAACTAATGTAAAGTATGTATAAACACTCTTACTTGTGCCACTAGGCTAGTGGAAAATAATATGCAAAGAAATTAATAATATTTTATTTTTCTTTATATTAAAACAAAGTTCATACTGTTCTCTCATAATACGACATGTCTAGATGTAATTTTGAGTAAAAGCATGGACTTAGCAATTAGTAAAACTTACATTTAAATCTTGACTCTGCTGTTTGTACCAGAATAACTTTGGCCTAGTTGATTTATTTGCATCTCAGTTTCTGAATTTAGAAAATATGCTGAGGGGAAGAAGAATTGCAGAACACTAAGCACAATAATGGTTTTTAATCAATTCTCGATATTAGCATCACCAAATCTCAGAAAAAATAAAACTTTATCAAACAGGCTACTTTTATTATTTCCATTTCACAGAGAAGTAAGCTAAGTCCTTAAAATACATTGTTAAGGGGCTGGAGCAGTGGCTCAGTGGTTACAGCGCTTGTGGTGCTTGCCTACCATGTGCAAGTACATGGGTTCAAATCCCAAGGCCATGTATGCAAACAAGTGTCAGAGCAACGATAGTCACATGATAAACTACATAAAAATTGATTCTGATTCTCTCTTTCTCTCTCACTGTCCCTCTCTCTTTAAAAAAAATTTTTAAATTTTTAAAAATCAAAAGTTTCATCTCCCCAATACAATAACTGATAGCATTTCAAAGTGGTTTCTAAAACACTTTTGCTTTTTCACTAAATATCATCACATATTTATTTTCTATATTAACTAAGATTTCTCAAAAATTATTTTAAAAATTATTCAATTCCCTAAATATTTACGTTTAAGATTTCCAGAAATTATAATCTCTCAAAATAATGTTGAAATGAGCATCTCTGAACAAATAGCTTTATATTTTACTATGTTTCAGATGAAATCCTTAAGGCAGTTTATGACAAGACACACATAGTTTCCTTTCTTAAGATTTAATTTATAATGGGCAATTTGTTGCCCTGAAAATTGTTATTATATACATATTTGTGAATATGTGTAAATGTGTGTGTGTGTGTGTGTAATTTTAAATCAGTGTGATATATTTATATTTAGTTTTTGGAAGTGAGATTTGAAGACAAGATAATCTATCTGGTATATAGGAAAAGGAATTTCAGAAATCACTGCTAACGTTACCCTACAGGGAAAAAAAACATCTTTCAATATCTTTTGGAATAAAAATAATTGAAGCAAGTAAAATTTTTCCATGCACAGTTTAGGAAAGTAAATTGGTCCAACAGAATAAACAAAAAGCATGAAAGCTAATGGAAGAGACAGATGCTGGATAAGAAGATGAGTGTGTTGAATTGAAGACTAATATTTATTAGGTTTTAAGACACATGACTAGAAAGCATAAAATCTTTTTTATAGGGCTGTCAGAGAGAAAAAAAACTTATAAATGATCCATATTCTCTCTTGTGCAGCTAAAAAACAAACGCTTACTTCAATCGACAGGCCAAGAAAAAGGAACGGTTACTGAAAAGGGGAGCAGGTGGGTAATGAGAAATGACACTTAAATAAACAGTAGTTTTTAAATATATTTTTTAAAACAAGAGACAGTGAGAGAGAGAGAGAGAGAAAATCAATTTTATTTAGATTTTCATGTGACTTTCATTTCCTCGTGCACACGGTTCTAGGGTTTGAACCTATGTCCTCGAGCTTGCCAGACAAGCGCCGTAACCACCAAGTCACTGCTCCAGCTCAGCATTTATTTTTTTTAAAGGAAAATGTTATCTTCAAGAAAATTAAACAACAAAGAGTTAATCTAGAGAATGAAGGAAGGCCATGACATATCATGAAGCAACGCACATTTTTCTTCTTTGAATCCACTGAATATCTGATTAGCTAATAGATACTGGGGACTGAGAAATAAATACATTACTCAGTGTCCTTGGACTATGGAAGTTGAACCTATGTTGCGAGTTAACAAATAAATGCAGTTATATCATTATGTGATGCCTCCTTAGTAATTATAGAAAAGTATGTGTTCAAGCAGATATTCTTTAAACTCTAACAAAGTTGACAATGTTGACTTTAATTTTATAATAGCTAACATTATCTTACCCATTATTGTTGACATTATCAATTGATACCTCCTTTCTAGAGGAAAATTTGATCTGTCAAGAATTGCAAAATGTCTGAGATATCCTTTCCCTGCAAGATGAACTATTAGACTACAACCTTTTCATAGAGATTAGCAGAAAATAAGAGACTCCTACAGATACAGTATCATGTCTTCTAGTGCCAGTTGCCCAAGCCTTAATCTTCAGAAGGTAAAACAAAGAGAGTCAGATGATACATGCATGTGCAATAGACTGTAATTCAAGAGGGGAAATGGAACCTAATCATTTTATGCTTGTCAGTAAGTATTCCTATCCACTACCCTAGAGAGAGTTGTTATCTCTATCTTGCAAGAATGTCTGCTATATGCAATTGTTGAAAAAAATATTTGGAACAAAGGCACTAAGTGACTTTGCTTCTAAGACGTACATAAATGCGAGGGAGTTGTGGAAAACTGCTTCCCAAAAGAACTTAAATACAAAATGTCTATGAAAATATCTGATATTACACAAAGAATGGGATTGTTAAATCAGACTCAAGTGAATCAAAGACCTTACTCAACACGGAGAAAACCATTTCAAGTATATTAGTAATTACAAGGAAGAAGTTTAAGGCCACCACTAAAGTTCCCTCTATCCTCATGTCACATTTCTCTCTAAGAACAGTGTATAGTGATATTACACACACATAAAAAAAAGAATGCTGTTTCCGCCATGAAACATCTCCATTTCATACTCAGATATTTATTTACATGGCACAGGTGACGTATTCCAGGGATTTATTCCCCATAAGCATTTGCTATCCATAAGCAATTCTATGCACACTGGGATACCTTGCTAGCAAAGGCCATCAATGGATATGCCATTAGTTATACTCCTAGTAAGTATGCTAATAGTTATAGTATGGGGTAGCTCTCTTTATTATTTTCAATTTATTTAACTTCTTGGTATCTCATTTCTCTTACCTATAAAATGAGGAAAAATTAGAACACCCACCTCGTGTTTATTATAAGGAATAAATGAGCCAATTCATGTGGATATAAAGCACTTAGAACAGTGCTTTGAATATTGTAAAACACTTACTAGTTAACATTGTTGCAGTGGATCACTAAAGTGTCTTTAAAGAAATGCTTAAAAACAATGAAGATCCATATGATAACATGCAATTGGATCTTCTCTTTTTTTCCTTTGAGAAATATTTAAAGAAATAGGAGAAGCTGGAGCAGTGGCTCAGTGGTTGGAGTGCTTGCCTTGCATGCTTAAGGACCCAGGTTCAAACTCCAGCACCACATACACAACTAAATGTTGGAGAAGCAACAATCAGATGAAAAAATAAATAAAATATATTCTTTCTTTCTCTCAAAAAAAAATAGGAAAATTCTCATAATACATGATTTGAAAAAAGCAAGTAGGCCCAAAACTACATTTTCATATTCTACTAAATTTGCAAAATATACACCCATGCACACATGCTAAAAGAAAAATCATTCATTGAGTATTCTTTCTTCATTATACATTTTAACATTTTCTATATTTTCTGCAATAATAATTTGTTTAAAAAAAAAAAAAAAGGATTAGCCCAGTGCACTGGTACATGCCTGTAATCCCAACAACTCTGGAAGCCAAGGCAGGAGGATCATAAATTCAAAGCCAGCCTCAGCAATTTAGCAAGGCCCTGAATAACTTATCAAGGCCCCATCTCAAAGTAAAAAATAAAAAGAGCTAGGGATATGCCTTAATGGTTAACAACCACTGGGTTCAATCCCCAGTACCAAAAATAAATAAATTAATTAATTAATTAGTTTAAGGCGCATAACACTTTACCTTAGAAAAGTTAAAACTTAATTATTTTTGTAATACTCTGTTAGTTTAATTTGTAATATTACATAAACTTGATGATCCCAAAATGATTCAAATTCCACTTAAAATTCTTTTATACTAGTTCTTTCAAATTATAGGAACAACCTAGAATGAGAAATATTTGCATTATCTTATTATAGTACTACTTCTTTTTAAAAGTTTTTTGTCTTCAAAACCAATCTTGTTTACTTCCTCCATTTACAATGTTTCCAATATATCATTTTCAAATTAAAGTCTCCTGCATGCCAGAGGGAGTGCTTTTATTTCCTCAATAAAGGAGGATGTTTATTTCTAGATTTTCTTTAACCTCTAGCAGGAATTTTAAATGATATTATAGATGGAATTTTGAAGCCAGATTAAAGTACAAAAACCAGAGACTCTGTATCAACTACCATGTTGTTGCTTGAAAATCCACTTGCTTATAAAGTGAGCCTGTTAAATTTATAAACTACATCAATTGATTAATGGAATAACTGTATTTTCCTGACAAAAGCAAGTGAATTATTGATTTACTTGGAACAGAAGCACATTTTGGGAATCAACTAACTAATTCAGAATCTAGGTCAATTCACCATCATGCAGTTAAATTCAGCTGATCCAATTAGGCAACTTTTTCTTTTCTTTTGTTGTATGATGCATTTCCTTTGTGAATCTCATAGCAGAAATTACGAAATGACAATCTTCTCGGATGTAAGCTAACTGCTCTTTCATTTTTTGGTGGAGAATAACTGAGTAACTAAACTTCTCTACTTCGTCCAAACAGACTCTGATGGCCTGACTTCTCTTACAGAAGGAAACTGAGATCCAAAGTAATTAGATGGTTGCTTTCTATGAGATCATTAAAGAAAAAACTAGATCAAGGACCAAGGTTTTGACATACAAGTCAATGTTATTCCTAGTAAACTAAATCAAGTCCTTTTAAACCATTGTCAAAAGAGCAATTTCAATCAATTACAGTAGATATGCGTACAAGACATTTTTTCTGGGGAAGTCATCTATAGCAAGATTGGCTGTTGCAAATGCCCTACACCAAAAGACTAGGTTTCATGTAAATGGGAAATCTAAAGCAGAAACCCATGTATGAAGTGAATCAATGGGAGTGTGACCAAGGATGGGAGATATTGCAGGTTCAAAAATGGACTGAAATTCCCCCTACAGCACACTGTAGAATAAGTCTGTAAGAAGCAACATACAATCCTGGTCTGACTAAATGGTGAAGGAGGCATGAAACTTAACCTTAGGTTATAGTTGAGTTTTGAGGCAGAGGCTCCCTGATGATGTCTACACTTAAGACTACGATAGATGACTATGCATCATCAGTGAGAAGAAAAGTAAAACATAATTTGTTGATCAAGAATATACTTCTAAAGTTTTTTTCATGGATTATATCAATAAGTTGAGAATACTCGTATATAACACATATAATTTTTCCATTGTTCATTAATAATACCAATCACTACGGCTTCTTTAGAAGATTTTGATAGGCTATTCACATAGCCGAATAGCAACATGTATAAAACGGCATTGCCTATGGGCTTTCTTTGTACAGGGAAAAATATTGAAAACATAGGCAGCTGCCAGATGGAAGATGTGTTTGCAGAGCTCAGAAAACTGCTGCAGAGCAAACACTGCTGAACAATAGCAACTAGAGTCTGCCTTGGCACTTGTTATCTATTTGCAGTCATTCATAAAATTTTAATGTTTGGACATTAAACTGAACATAGAAGAGATATTGCTATGGTCTGCTAAGTGTTACTGCTGGATGAAAACCTATAGTTAGAGTTAGGAAAAACATAACAGCACCAGGAGCTATAATGATTTAAGAGAACACAACTGCTGCTCTTCTTTCATCTAAGTAGATGGAGCTAGCAAATAAATATACAAATTACTTCCTGTAACTTATTTATGATCTACATGGAATCATGCACTGGCATCATGCTATCATTTTGTGCAATGACGTATACCATCATTGGCTAAGTTGATGGTGATAATATCAGAAAGGATGTCAACATGTAAAAATAAGGATCCTTGTTTGAGCTTAGTTTGCCTAATTACCATTGGATTACTCAATATTACCAAGGGTTATTTCTGAAGTCAATTTATGCAGATGTTTTGTATTATACAAGAGATATAGAAACAATGGCTCCAAAATAAAAGGAGCACAAAACTTGGAGCCAGACAAAGGAAAGCAGTGTATCTCTCCATTCCTCATTATTTCTTTCACCTATGAAAACTGATAATAGCTAGTTCATAGTTTGGGAGATAATTTAATGAGACACCATCAATGTATACATTGATCATAATCTGGTTTACAACAAAGTAACAACCATTTCAAATAATATTTGGTTGTTGCCACTAGTTTTTTTAAGACCTAGAATTATTAACTATAAGGAAGAACTGATGATCCTCTACCAGAATACACTGGAGGGAAGCCGGCCACTCTTGATCACTATCTTCCACCTCAGTTCTCCCACTTCTTCAATATTAGTTACAGCTTATTTAACCCAATTCTAGAAATGATCTATACCCACCTTGAGGCTAAACTCCAACCAGTATCAGAAATAGCCAAATGTATGTTAATAGTTCTCTTCCTAACAAGTGGAATTTGGAAAAAGTTCATGCCTGTCATGTTTGATGAATGAATTTCTAGAGGTGTTCAAAACTCCACTGGCCCATAAGATCATTCTACTAAAACTTCTTGACCTATAATGGTGCTGGGCAGTATTTCTGCTTGGATACCTATTGACTAACCCCCTCTATGGGCTGGGAATACTGTTTCTGGCCTCAGCTTCCCATCATTGCTCATACTCCTCACCTACATGCCCTCTACTACTCTAAAATTCATAATGCCACACAAAAAATCTGTCCCATTTAGAATTTATTTTTAAATGTAACCCCCCCTGGCATAATGGCCAGTGTCCCTAGAGTTTATGATATGGATTTATACCATCATTTTCTCCTTCCCCACCTTTTTGCCTGCTCAAACCTAGAAACCTAGGTAAACTGGTTCCACTACACATCATCTAGTGATTGGCTTTCCATCCTTGGAAGACCTCCTAATATCAATGGTGCAGCTCAGGCCTACAGTGTTAAGACATTTTTGGTTGTTTATAAGGACCCATTTAGCATAAAACTGCTACAATGGGAAGTTAATTTGTGCATTTGCTTATTACACAGTAGTTAGACAAAGTTTCCTTAGATTAACAAACTGGATTTCTTCTCAGATTAATTAAATCATTTCTATCATACACTCCATATACAACAAATAAAACATTTTAAATGGAAAGAATCACAGTTTTCTCCATAGATTGCCCAAGAAAATAACCCTGGATTCTATAAAAGGGTGAATGTATTCTACAATACAAGGCTGGAGGGAAATGAATTAGTGAAGAAAGCACACCTGACGATCTTGTGTCCAGAAAAACAAAAGACAAGATGTAGATATTATACTGCATTATAAAGCATTTTATAAATGTATGAAATGTACATAGAAATAGAGAACACTAAATTCTTTTTAGACAAAGTTTATTTTAAAAATTATCTATACATATATATGTATATTTATATCCATATAAATATACACATTTTTAAACAAAATATTTTGGGTCTATATACCCCTCCCTGCATAAATTTATTTGACAGAAATATTAGAATTAAGCCTGATTAGGCAGGTTACACTTTTCAGAGTTTAGTACATCTGAGAAATATTATTCTAAATCAAATGGCAGTAATTTTTAAGATCATTTCCTTGTAAGAAAAGGAATAAAAGAACCAGAAAGATTTTTTTTGAATTTTCTAATAATTTGAATGTTCTAAAAAATAACTTATAGATCAGCAGTATACACAAATCAACATTCAATAATATTGAAACAAAAACTAAAAATTAAATTCACTAAAAAAGCCATAAAGAATGACCATTAATTATTGAATGCATTAATCAAAACTAATCACAGGCCATTGTGTGTCAGGTTCTAGAAGTACCAGCATGGTCAAACCTTAAGTGTTGCTCAACAGGTTTTTGGGTTGAGGGAGCCATCTGTGCAAAGAAGCAGCGTTGCTGAATTAGAAGTGGAATGGCTAGTCCTATCCTTCTATTCATCCCCTATGTCTTATAATCCTCTTTGCCTTCCTTCCCCTGTCTATATTTATAGCTAAAATCATAATGGCTGGGATCAACAAGGAGTCGCAACCAATTCCCGTGATGAAAAGAATAAGGAAGGAAAAGTGCACATGCATTTCTCTTCTGCCTTATTCCTCTTTATTACATAGTCCCCATGTTGTTTCCTTCTTTTTTTTTATCCTTGTCTCCTTTTGTCTTCTGATTTTTCTTCCATCTGCATTCTCCTGCTTTCCTTGATCGTTTTCCTATCATCTTCATCAATACCTCTTATTACTTCTCTATTGTCATTTATTTTTTTCTCTGCTTGAGTAACTACAGTGCATATTAATCATTAACAAATAAGTTTGAAGCATATATTTGAGATCTTTAAAAGACTCATTGCTTAAAATACAAAAAGTTCACCATTAGGAATATTTTGAACTTTTTATCAATTGAAGAGTGTCAGGCCCCTTATAAAGGCCACCAGAGAAAACTGCTAATCCAAAAAAACTGAGTTCACTAACCTTATAAGGAAGTGGACTTTAAAAAGGCAAAGGAGACCACCACCTTGATGTTCTCAATAGTGTTCCAAAAGACAGAAATGAAGAAAGGTTTGGGACTTTGATGTTTAATATGAAGCTGGTAAAGTCAAGTCAGGTCTTCTAAGACAGGGAGCTAATTGGGAACTGGAAAAATTTAAGACATATAATTTATAATTATATAATATATATATAATATATATATATATATAATATATATATATATAATCACCAGTCAGTAAGGGATCTTGATAATCAAACTGCTCCTCTTATAGGCAAGCCATGTGTCCAGGTGAATGAAAAGTTGCCCAATTTTGCGGATCACAGATGTACACAATCTGATAACTGGTCAAAACTGGATTCACTTATCTTAATACTCAAGTACCAAGTTTGCAGCATATTAGGATAAATGTAGGAGATTATGCACATTATATCTTATGAGAAACATTAGCAAATCAAGATGAATTCAGGAGAGAATAATCAAGGTGATGAAGGGTGTGAAGACCATAGCATATCACACTGAATGATAAACTACTGAAGTATCTTCAGCTTGAAGATAAAGAGAAATATAAGCCAATGAGTGATCATTATCCTCAACAATAATTAAATTTTCATGCCAGGTCATGTCATGGTACATAATCCTGTTTAAAGATTATCATCCTCACATAGAGTTTTGACATTTTTCAAGAGTTTTGCTGTACGGTCCACAGACCAGCAACACTGTCCACATCTAGCAGCTGACTAAAAATGCAAAATCTCAAGCTCTATCTCAAACCCACTAAATTAGAATCTGAATTTAATAAAAGCCTGTTGGTATTTCTTACATGCATGTTCACTTGTGAGAAGTAGTTAGGGAAGTATTTTCCAAAGGCATCAGAAAACACTAATCACTGCCTCTAAGAAATAAACTGCAGAGCCCCAGATCCAAACTCAAACGTTCTAGCTCACAGTTTTCTAGGGAAAGGGCCAGTTGATCTGTAGGTTTAGCAAATCCACCAGATCATACTAATCAGGCAAGTTTGAGAAGCTATGTTCCAATTCACAGAGCTAGTCTAAATAGACTATTAAAATCAGCTAGATTTTAGTTTCTAAAACTTTGTGCTACTGGGAGAATGAGCTGGTTTGGAATACAGTGTGGTAGAAGCTGACCATCTGTCAGTCATGAAAAAGAAGGCAAGTTTGTTCTCTGTGGGAGAGAGCACTAAATGAATCTGTTTCCTTCCAAACATAAAATGTAGATTCTTCTAAATCCAGCTGCGATTTCCCAAGCCAATTTATAGACACACACTAATAAAAGCCGGAGGCAAATTCAGGAATAAAAACTTTGACCCCAATTTCAGTGGCCCATTCCCACCGCTGTCTTTCACGAGTGTTTGCTGGTAATTCAAGTAAATTGTAATCCCAATGGCACCAAGAACTGAAAATAGGACCTCGGGTTCCAGGAAGTAATTAAGGGTTTTTCTACTGAGCTCAGCTTGAATTAGCTTCAAGGAGGCTTGCAGCTGCCTAGATTTTTCACACTAAGTCATGTCATGGTGCATAATTTGATGCCGTGATTTATTCACAGTTAATTCTTATTAAATGAAGCCCAGTGGCAGTTTTACCGTAATAAAGAAAGAAAGTACTGCTTGTTTTATTGCCAGAAAAATGTTCACTGAGGTGAAAAATCGAGACTCACCTATGATCTGTTAATACACAGGTAATTGTTATGTGGAGTTCTCAAATTGAGAGCTACAAGAGTTCTCAAATTGAACTGCTATGAAATTCCACTCATTTCTTTTATTACTCTGGTTGTTTGAAGATGAGATTCAATTAGAGTTTTACCCTTCTGTTTCAAACTCGAGTACCAAGTTTCACTACTCACTCAGGATTTTTCAGCAGATACTGCAACAAAATCAGACAGCCATCAGTTATTTCATTCAGCTATGCTCTCCCTGTGTTTTTCACACATAAAAGTTGTTATGAAGAAGAAAAACAGTTTCTCTCAGGAAGGAGGGAGAACACATCGAAGGAGAGAAGATTGACAGGTGTGAAAATTGGCTTTGCCATCCTGGGGCTTGGATCTGAAAATGCATGGTTCATTTCTTGATGCCGGAGTACAACATACATTGAGTGAGTGGATTTGTGTTGGGGATGTTGCTCTGACTGGATAGCAGTGTGAAGAGTGGAAAAGAAATATGTGAGGTTCTATGATGTTCAAATTAAGTCATTTGCTGGTAACTATTTCTTTTGCTGGGATGGGGTGTTTATTTTGGTTTGGTTTTGGTTTTTATAAGAAATAGTCTTTTCTTCAAGTTTGAGCCAAAGAAGTTACACTTAAACCTGTGTCAATGAGTGGTGTGTGCTTTGGCCCCAGAATGTCCCCCAAAGTCTTGTGTGGTGAAGGCAACATATGCTGTCTCAAGACAGCAGTATTCAAAAGTGGGGCTTTGGGAGAAGTGATTGAATCATGAGGGATCTGATCTCATCAAATTAATTAATCCATTGATTAATTCACAGCTGAATGGCCTCCTGGGAGGAGACAGAAATTGTAGAATTTCTGGTTGAAGGGAATGTGTCCTTGGATGTGTGTCCTTGAGGATATAATTTGTCTCTGGTGTGCCTTGCTTTCTCTCTCTCTCCTTTTGCTGTTGCGCTCTCTCTCTCTCCCCCCTCCTTCTCTCATCTATCTCTCTCTCCTCACTACCTGGCACTGTCAGGTAAACAGCTTTGCTCCACCATGCTCTTCCACAGTAAAGTTCTGCAACATCACAAGCCCAGAAACAATGCATTCAACTTATCATGGACTGAAACCTTTCTCCTCCAAGTTGATTTTCTCAGGTATTTTGTCACAGTCACAAAAAGTTAATACAAGGGCCCTCCCTACCCACCAGTGATTCATCCCAGAAACCTTCAAGTCATGTTTAGTGTTCCTTTTTCCAAATCCCCATTCCTAGTTTTTCACCAGCCCTCTGTGAAAATGTTCTTCAAGTAGTACAGCCTCTCCAACCTAATGAATTAATAATGTATTCGTTCATTTAACACATTTCTGAACATCAATTTTGTTTTAGACACATCTCTGATAGGGATTAAAAAGTGAAACAAAGATTCTGCTCATCAGCTAGCCACCAAGTTCCAGAATAAGTATTCATCTTCTTTCCCTTGTTAACTCTTTTCCCTTTTCTCAATCAGTTAATTTTTACCAAGATGATCTTTTCAGCAGATCTGACTCTAGCAGAGTCTAAATGACTCACAAAAGGCTACAAAGAAAATTCCCCAATATGAGTAAACATGAAAACATCAGAATTATTTGAAAAACTAAAAAGAAGAGGCAAAAGTAGGGGTTGGGGAGAAGGAGAGAGTCAAGGAATGAATGAAGAGAGGGAGGGAAGGAAAGACAATGAGGAGAGAAGGGAGGAAGGGAGATAGGAAGGAAAGATGATAATAGGCAGGGGACAGAGGAAAGAAGAAATAGAGGAAAGAAGGGAGGAAAGGAAGGAGGCAGGCCGGCAGGCAAGCAAACAGGAAAGAAGTACTCTCTTAACCCCTTTACCTTATTGGTCATATTTTATAGGTTTGCAGTTGGGCCAGGAAAATTGACTTTTTACCAGGCATGATGGGTGATTCCTAGGACAGGACAACTTTCACAAGCACCCAGCTAAAGAGAACAGCCAAAAATATATAGCCTGGCATTCAAAATCCTCCACAGTCTACACTAACCCACTATATAATAGTACTTCATATTCCTTTTTAACTTTATTTTTAACTGATCAACAAAAACATAAAATTTGTACATGTTGATGGAGTACCATGTAATGCTTCAATACTTGTATATATTGCATAATGTTTAAATTGGTTTAAATAGGGACTACTGGAGTGGTGGCTTTGTGGTTTCACTGCTTGCCTGGCATGCACAAGGACCTGGGGTTCAAACTGCAGCACCGCATACACAACGAAGTATCTGAGCAAAAAAAATCATATAAAACAAAACTGATTCTTTGTCTGTCTCTCTCTCTCTCACTAAAAAAAAAAAAGTTTAAATTTATTTATCTCCTCAAACATTTAAAATTTCTTTTTAGAATCCTTTCTTATAGCTTTGTGAAGTTTAGAGTTCATTATTGTTATCTCTACATTCTTTCAGGTACTCTATGCTCCATTATCCCGTTCTGCCATTTACAATATTTTTTGCAAACCAAACATAACTGTGAAGCTTTATAAATAACCCACAAGTGCTAACCTTGTTCTTGGATCCCTGGAGGACAGAAATCTGTGGATCTAGGTGTGTCCCATAGCAGCGATGCTGATGTGTAATACAGGTTGAAATCTATCTGTTGCTTCAGCCAGATTATGTTAGATACTAGCCTTTTTTCCAGCTGCCACTTTTCTTCTCATTATCACATTGTTAATACTTTTTCTTCTGTCTGGAATACCCTACTTTTATCCCTTTTCTTACTCAGGAAAATATTTTTCCACACTGTCTGTAAATTTCCCTTCCTCTGTGAAAACTTCTGTCTCTTGCACCTCAGTCCACAGGTATGAGATTTCCCTCCTTTGCCTTACACTGCTAGCCTCTCAATGCAGCATCTTATGCCTGATTAAAATTATACACTTCTTCTGTTACATTGTAAAGAGTCTTCTTTCCAGAGATAGTGGCATTTTCCTCTTTAAATATCTTATATAATACCAAAGCATTTGGAAAAGGAGTGGGAGATGAAATGAAAGGAAAGAAGGCATTGAGAGGGGCATGTTGGGGAGGTATTTGGGATACTCTATTCGTTGCCCTACATGATGGTTATAGAGATCCATTTACTTTATGATGCCTCATTAAGTTGTACATTCATAAATTGTGTACATTTATTTTCATTTACCTCAATAAAAACTTTAAAAAAGAGAAAGAGAACAAAATAATCTACCATAGTGGAGATATGTCCCTAGTCCAAACTCAGAAAATAGACCACCTGACTACTCACCCCTCTTCTACAACATTACCCTGCCCTAAGCCATCTCCTTTAGATAAAGTAAGAACTACATTTTATGTCATGTAGGGAGAGGAAAGGGTGTACATTTTCCTATATCCTACTAGATATAGAACTGTGGCATTTTTAAATAGTTGCTGATGTTCTGCTGTCCTTTAAAATAGGGGGAGTCATGGGGCTGGAGCAGTGGCTGAGTGGTTACAGCGCTCGCCTGGCATGTGCAAGTACACGAATTCAAACCCCAGCACCACGTGCACAACAAAGTCTCAGAGCAACAAAAGCCGTGTGAAAAACAAAATAAAAATTGATTCTGTCTGTCTCTCTCACTGTCCCCTCTTATTTAAAACAAAATAGGGGGAGTCAAATTGCTATGAACTGATTAGACAGGATCAAAATTCTGATTATGGTGAGATTCTGAGTTTGAAATATGTTATTCCATGTTTTTCGAGATCTAGGTTTCCATAAAACAAATTATATTTTAATTCATTAAATGTATCATATGCAAGAATAGGGATATAGTGCTGGAAATCAGACAAATTCACTGCCCTCAGAATGCTTACAGTTGGGGGCTGATCACAATATAGAGGTGAAGTAGTATCCAAGGCCCCTGGGGGGAGTGCTTGTTTATTAGGAGAGATGCATAGCTCCTGACCAATCAGCCTTACATCACAGTCCTATGGTGAACCTCTAAGGATGCACACTACTTGGTCCCGTCTGGGTATAAGGGAGGAAGTAGAAAAGTTATAGAATGGAAAGCACAGTGCAAGAGTTAAAGTCATGTATAAGTTATGACATCCCTCTCATAATGTGGACTCCTGGTTGCCTTGCGACTGTTGGCTATCTATTACGGTAGGCATTCATTAATTCAGTTTTGTACCAAATTCCAACCACATGGGAGACACTACATTAAAGACTGAAAATAAGGCAGGAAAAAAAAAAAAAAGAATGCATCTCAGCCTTCCAAAAGTTGCGGAAAGTACAACCATCCAGGAAACTAAAATGATGTGACAAATGCTGTAATAAAGCAGTAAAAATCACCTTTAAAGGTTCATGTTTGAAGGGGAGGTTAGTAACTGACATGAATGTGGTGTAAAGAAAGAGATGAAACAGGAACACAGGTTTATTTAGGAGAAACCTGCGGTGGGGGGGGGTCCAGTGTAGCCTGGGACCCACCTGCTGCTTAAAGACTTGGGTAGATACAGAGGGAATGAAGGGGGAGGGGGCCAAGGTGGGAGTTTTCTGGTTAAACTGGGTTTTTCGGTAGGGTGGGATCCTCTGATAAGGGCCTGAGGCAATAGATTCCCGCTGAGGCCCTGAGTCTGTAGATTTGGAAACAGTGAGTAAGGGGTTTGCAGCCTGGCTGAGTGGCTTCTGGTAGTTTTCCATATCCATCACTTGGTAAATTAGGAAACTCAAAAGGAGCTAAGAAGGAAGGGGTATGAGAAGTCCTGGGATAGTAATTTGGCCAGAAGAAACAGCATAGCTGAGGATCCAGAGGACAGGAATATGCGAGGTTTGGGCATCTGAGAAAACCCTAGGACAAACATGAGGAAATAACTGCTGAAACTGAGGAGGTGAACAGGGACCAAGTAGAACTTCATAAACTTTGTAAACTGGGCCTCAGAGTTCTGGTTTATAATCTGGAGGTAGATAGAGACAACAGAAGCCCTTTAAAGTTTCAGACAACAGAGTGACAACAGAGTGTTGTATTTCAGAAATAAAAATCACAATCACTTTACTAGCAATTTGAAAAATTCATCATGGGAAAGATCAGATGGAGCAGGGGAGTAAACCAGGCTTCTCAGCAGGTGACATACACCACCTGGGGGCCTTGTTCTGGCATATAAATGAAGGCATAATAGGCCTAGCATATTTTTTAGATGTGTACATTTTACTCACAACTTAAAATAAAACAAGTTTTGTGTTCTGTATTCGTAAAACATTTCACCACATACCTGTGCAAACTAAGCCAGCAGAACCCTGCTTTTCCCAGGCAGCCAATGGCACATTTTTATCAAGAAGTCCCAGAAAGTAGAAACATTTCATTTGTAGCAAGAGATTAGAAAACTTGGCACTTTCATCTAGTGCCTGAAGCTTTGCACACAAAAACTTGAAAGCAAGGATGATAACACTTCTCAGCCGCAATTAGTGACTCAGTTCTAAGCAGCAGTCATCAATATAAAATACATAGGATGTACTTAGATGTTTATTTAAAGTATGAGCTTTATTATTGGGGAGATGCAGACTCATCTAAATTTCAGTATCTGTTCTGTGGAGAAAAAGAAACTGAACAATTACAGCACAGAACTCTCTTTTTCTGCAACATTTACAAGCCAATCATGCAAATTTTGAAGGAAAATCATCAGAAGTTTTTGGAGCTAAAAAGAGAAATGTCTTGACTAGGAGCAAAACAATAAAAAGAACAATCAAACAAGCAAATGAAAAATTGTTTGATACTGCCTTCAAGATCATTTTCAAAATCAACATCTTGGAAGACTATCTCATATTTAGAAGTACATTTAGAAAAGTGCTGTGCTACAGATATGGGGAAATCTATTTGAATAAAAAAAAGGATAGCAAATGTTTCACATAGAGATCTCACCAACCAATACATTTTAATACCTTCTGAAAATAAGAATAACTTATAAAGAGCCTGAAGTTAACCCAATTATTTTTACAGTTGGTAATAGGTATATATTATTGATCTGAACAACTAAGTACATTAGTCAAGGTTCTCCATAAAACAGTGTGTGTGTGTTTGAGGGGAAGAGAGAGAGAGAGAGAAACAAACACACATAACATATAATTTGCTATAAAAAATTAACTCATACATTTATGGAGTCTGGAAAGTCCTAAGATCTACAAGATGAATCAGCAAACTGGAGACCCAAGAGAGCTGATGGTTTAATTTCATTCTAAATCCAAAAGCCTGAGAATCAGGATGGCTGAGGGTGTCATTCCAGTACAAAGGTGGACCGTCAAACCCCAGGAAAGGCTGATATATGCCAGTTCAAATTCAATCCCAAAAAGAAATCCGATATTCCAGTTTGAAGGCAATCAAGAAGGAAAAATATTCACTACTTCAAGGAAGGCCGAACTTTTGCTGTGTTCTGGCTTTCAACTTATTAGATGAGGTCTGCTCACATGATGCAGCCCATTATGATTTGTCAGTATACTGGTTTACATGTTAATCTCATCCAAACGCACACTGACAGAAACTCCCACAACACTGTTGGATGAAATACCGAGGTACCCTATATCCCAGTCAAGTTAACACATAAAAATTAATGACCACACCAAGTGATTTGACAAATTCTTATTAGTAAAGCTATTAATAATACAAACACTTTTTCACAATTTGAGTTTTCTAGTAAAAATCCTTAATTAAATATAGACATTTTCTAGGAGAATATAGGGAGGTTAATTTTGATTTGTGATATTTTGTGAGCTGAAAAGTATTCCGGTACACTAAGTATCACCAACACAGGTCTTAAATCTAGTGCCATTGCTCCTTCACTTTCTATAACAAACTCAAAGACCAAGAGAGGTGGAGCGAGATGGCCGCTGAGTAGAATCCTTTAGTGATCAACTCCACACAGATTCACCAAGTTGAAAAGCTGCATAAACACCAAGTTATCTTTTCAAGAGCTACAAAAATTAGAGACTAGAGAGAGACTAGAGTGCCTGCATTTAGTGTAACAAAACAAAAAGACTAGTTGAAGGAGCTAGGAAGGGAAGTCGCCCAGATCACCCTTCCCCCAACTGCAAGCTGCTGGGCCTGGAGCAGACAACTTCTGCTTAGTGGAAAGACAGGAGAGAATGAATGCCAGGCCTTAGACTTGGAACCCAGTACCATGCCCACCTCAGTGAAGTCCAGAACAGAGCAATGAGCTGTGATTCCTACCATCAGAAAATAACTGTGCAAAGAGCCCCTGGAACTGTGTTATACCAGGCAGCTGACTGCCTCCACCATCCATCTTTCACCCTTATGAGACAGGAAGACGTGACTTCACCTGCTAGGGAGAAGAGTAGACAAGCTAACACATGGTTTTGTCATGGAGCCCAGTGCCAGCCCACTGTGGAAGGACCCAGCACCGACCGGGTGGAAACTGAAGGGCCTATATGCAAGCCAGAGCTACAGCCAGTCTCCAGATAATCCGGGCATCATGCAGACACCTGTGCACTGGTGAAACAGGTTCCCGTTTCATTTATTACCAGCCTCGGAATAGGATTAAGACTATGCAGGCCCCTGCAGCTGTGAGACTCAGGTGAAATTCAGCATGGTGTCAACCTTAGTGGCTAGTGCTTACAAACAGGCTCTAGAACTGTCCTGCAGGCAAGCAGAGGCCTGATCCCCAGTGGGATGCGCTCCTGTTTGCTCTGCATCACAGTCAGCTAAGTGCAGGTCCTTGTGGCTGTGAGACTCAGGCATAACCAAGCTTAGTGTCAGCCTAGGTGGTCAAGAGACCTCCTTAACCAACGCTGCCTCAACCATAGGCAGTATGGCATGGTGCAAGACCCCATTTGTTGGGGGTAGGACAGGCTAGTATAAAACTGCACTGGAACTTAGTGCTGTGCTGATGAAACCTAACACTGGGCAGATCCTAACAGCCTCCATCCCAGGCCTGCCTATGGAGGGAGCCTCTGCAAACAATTCCAGGGCAAAAGGGATACATACCTGTGGCCCCAGTCTATTTGGACTTCTACTCCAGCCAGCATCACCTGTGGCTGGCTGCAGCAGTCTTGATCCAGGAGTCTGAGTCCACCACAGCAATGAGCAGCCCACAGAAATGTGGACACTAGGGTTGTGCTGTTTTTAGCAGTGCAGTATCCTTGGTACTCCCACCCATCTTCCTTACAGTAGCTAATTTGCATATGAAAGAACTGCCTCATTAGCATCATAACTCAGCCATACTTGGAGATATTCAATTCTTTCTTCCTTTCATTTATCAATTCATAAAGTTTATTAATAATATCACCACTTGGTGACTGATACAGATAAGTTAACTAACAACAGCATTATAATTTCATACTAATGGATCTGGGACTTGCTAGTCATTGGACAACCCTCTCACCTCAATTATGTTTTGAAAAGTTTGGCCCAAATCAAGATAAGCATTATTGCCTTTGCTAAACTGTAAATGAATTAAATGATTCCTTTTCAAGTAGGGGAGTGAGTAGTAAGAAAAAATTCAGAACACTAGAGATAGACACTAGTCAAATGAATTTGCCAAAAGCAACAATCAATATATCATAATCAGATATTATGTATGAGCAATGATAACTTCCTTATGCTTTTGGAAAAGAAATATACTGTAAAAATGGTTTACCTGTAGGCAAGCTAATTACAGCTTTTCTTTTCTCAGTTGAGGCACTAAAAGTCAGACTCCCACCAGTCTTTAGTAGAAATATTACAAAGTAGAAGGCATTCAAAACTTCTCATGATTCAGAAATGTACATCTGTTTTTCCCACTCCTGTTTCCTTGTCGATAATTACATAAATATTTTCTTGAAATAGAACTGTCTAAACCCTGACATTGTCCTACAGTTTCAATTTTATAGTGTAGCTTTACAGTTGAGAAATGAGTGACATTTGGCAAATGGCCAAAAAGTCACCATGGCCTGCAGGGTTCAATTGTCCAAGACCCTCTTGACACACCAGCTTAAGGAGCAAAATAGGCTCATACTAAAAATGATAGAAACTAATAGAAATGACATGTTCCCTCTGTTCAAAGAAGGTGTCTATTCAACTCCATGGGGTACATCTCAGAGCCATGTC
The DNA here is from genome assembly GCA_004027875.1 of Aplodontia rufa. Lineage (NCBI taxonomy): Eukaryota > Metazoa > Chordata > Mammalia > Rodentia > Aplodontiidae > Aplodontia > Aplodontia rufa. The sequence continues at coordinate 13,770 of PVKS010001086.1, read as the reverse complement.
AGTCCTGAGCTTCTTGAACTTTACTTAGGTTACCAAATATAACTAAACATTATCTGAGTAAAAATAGCAACAACAACAAACCCTGTGCAAATCAAACCATTTAATAACTTTAGACATACATATATAATTATTACTTTTATATTTTTTCCTTACTATTATCTTATGGAAGTAAGTCTTCCTATTACAAAGCAACACCTACTTTGGGTGTAGCTTACCTTTGTTATGGTCTCAACTGTATCATAGCACTAATTTTTAGGTGATTTCAGGAGAATCAGATTTATTTAAAAAGGAACAGAAATATGTAGGTTTGTGTTTAAAATTACTTAATGATTTGAATTGATAAGTTTTGGGTACATGTTTAATGTATTTAAAATTCAAATTTCTTTTTACATTTTATTTTTAATCAATACATAAAAACAAAAAATACACATAGTAATGTGGTACCATATAATGTTTTGATACATTTATATTGTGTGAGGGTTAACTCAGTTTAAGCATACCTATTTCTTCAAACATGTATCATTTCTTCATAGTAAAAACATTCAAATCCTTCCCTGATAGCCTAATGTGCTCCCAAGATCCTTTCTTCTTGCTGTTTGAAATATACAGTACATTATTATTTTCTACAGTCACTTTATGAGATTTGTTTTTTTCTTTGAGCGTTGTAATTTGTAATATAACAGCCTACCTCATGAGAGCTTCCAGTTCCCCCGCCTTCCTTCTATGACTTTCCATACCCTGACTACCTACCTCCTGTGACCTTGAGGCCCCACCTATCTACTTCCCTTGATCCCTTTGAGTATCCCACCTATATACTTCCAGTGTCCGTACTTCCTGTACCTACCCCTCACCAATTTTAGTCAATCACGTAGATTGCCTCTGCGTCCTCCAGTAAGGGTGAAAGGCAGCATTTACCTCAGGCTGAGGATAAATTCACAGATTCCTTGTGTTTGTGAGCATTTTCTTCTGCCTTTCAGTGCTTCTGCTTCCTCACCTACATCTGACCACATGTTTGTTTAATAGGACGCCTGGTGTTTTCAACAGTTTTACTGTACAGTAGCACACTAGAACTTCTTGGTCCCATCTAACTGTAACTTAGCACTCTGTGATCAGCCTTTCCCCAACCTTCCTTTTCCCACCCACTCCCCCGTCTTTCCCAGCTGCTGATAACCTCCATTCTGTTCTCAATTTCTTTAAGATCGATTTTTTAGATTGTACATGTGAGGAAAGTCATGTGGAACTTGTCATTCTGTGCCTCACTTATTTCACTTAACATAATGAGCCTTAGTTCCATCCTTGTTGCTGCACATGGCAGAATTTCATTACTTTTCATGTCTGCATAGTACGCCGTGTGTCTCTGTACTGCATTTTCCTTATTCATCAGTTGATGGAAACAGGTTGTTTCCATTTTTTGGATAATGTGAATGAATAGTGCTGCAGTGAACATGGACATGCAGATGTCTCTTCAACATGGCCAATTTCACTTTCTTTGGCCATACACCCAGTAGTGGGATTGTAGGATTACATGGTAGTTTATTGTTAATTGTTTGAGGAATCTTCATGTTGCTTTCTGGAATGACTGTACTAACTTGCATTCTCACTAACTGTAGGAGTGCTCCCTTTTCTCAACAATCTCACCAGCACTTGTTATCTTTAATCGTTATGATAAAAGCCATTCTTACTGAAATATGCCATATACTCATAATGCAAAGCTTGTTTTGGGCATTTTTTCCATTTAAAAAAACACTTTGGCCAGGCCTGATGGTGCAGGCCTGTAAACCCAATAACTTGTGAGGTTAAGGCAGGAGAATCACAAATTCAAAGCCAGCTTCAGCAATTTAGTGAGGCGTTAACCAACTTAGCAAGACCCTGTCTCAAAATAAATATAAAAGGGGCTGAGGATACCCTCAGTAGTTAAGTGCCCCTGGGATAAATTCCTAGTTCCCACCCCTATCCCCCAAAAAACCATTTTGTGTTAGTCAAAATTTATATCAGTAATTTCAGATAAGGTAGACTAAATTTTCCCTCTTCATTTTATGATTTTGGTATTGCACAGATCTGTTCTATTTGTAATGTACTCTGTAAGTGTTCAATTTTCCCTTGCCACATTGAAATCTGAATAGCTGGAGAAATGAGACAGTAACACTTAGGTCCATGTGAAACTTAAATTTGGATGTGGTGATGTGGTAATAGGATACCTTTTTAATTTTCTTTTCTTTTCTTTCATTTTGGCTTAAAAAAGCACTAAAAAAATAGTTCAGAAGGCAGGGCTTTTATCTGGAGGCTCAGAAAAGAATCAGTTTTCAAGGCCATTTAGTTTGGTAGAAGAATCCAATATTTTATGATTGGAGATCTGAAGGCTGAAGTCCCCATTTTCTTGCTAACTGTTGGCCCTGTGATTGACTTTCAGCATCCACTGGTCACCACATTCTTTGTCGTGTGACCCCCTTCCAACATCAATCCAGCAGTGGTATATCAAATCCTTCCTGCACTTTGAATCTTGCTGAGTTCCCTCGTGCCATGAGCTGAAGGAAGCTCTTTGCTTTTGAAGGCTATCTTATATTTGTCCTGCCTGGATAATCCAGGATAATCTTCCCTTCTGAAGGTCAATAGTGCCATATAATGCAGTATGTGAGTCAGTTAGACATTTTCATTTCTGAATAATACCAACAACCTTGCTTCATCTGGCAGTGCATAAACTTTAAATTATATTCTACAGATATGCAAAAGTCATGTTTTTGCTCACTCATTGATTCCATAAATACTTACTGTCTTTACCCCTTATAAGCTAAACATTTGCTGGCTTACAGGCAAATCAGACATGACGTCCAGACAAAAATAGCCTACAGTAGTGTGGAGGAGGTACAATTAAAAAGAGAACTGTGATGCAGAATAATATTATAGATAGGAGTTCAGGGCCATTTGAGAGAATGATCTCTCATCATCATTAATGAATATTTTTAAGAGCAGAACCCTAACCATTTGATTGCATTTGAAAATTCTTTTAAAACACCACAATCTTATTATCTTATTAGAAAAATTAGAGAAAGAAATATCTATGTATAAGGTTATATACACACACACACACACACACACACACACACACACACACACACATATACACATATCCTGAAAGATAAAGATACCTAACATCAGAAGTCAGGATAAATTTAAATTTGACAATTTGTTGCAGGCATTTCAATACCAACATAATTTTCCTAAGCCTTAATTTGACCTTCATTTGTTTATTCCTTACTTGTGTGAAAATTCTGCACTTTCTGCCAGTAGTATCTACAATGTTTCTATTTTTGAGTCTTTTTAGAATAACAATCACAATTTATTTTTCAATATGATTCAATAGAAAGTAAAATTATATTAACCATGAAGCCAAAAATTGCATCCTGGGTACTCCCTGTATGGTGCTTATAGTAACTATTCTGCATATCAAGAATGGTCTCACATAATATCATGAATTGAGAAATATTTTAGAAGAAGGTGATAAGGTTGGGATAGCAGGTGCCCCACAAGAGTTCCTGTGTTAATGCAGGAATGCTGAGAGGTGAGATGATTAGATTATGAAAGCTGTGACCTAATCTATCCATCCAAGTTTGAATGGACTAGCTGAGAACTGTAGGCAGGTGGGGTGTGGTTAGATGAGGTGGGTCACTGCAGGTATGCACTGGAGAGATTCATCTTCCCTCTGTCTTCTTTTGCCCTTCTCTCTCTCTCTCTCTCTCTCTCTCTCTCCCCCTCTCCCTCTCTGCCTCTGTCTCTAGCTGCCTTGAGATAAGCAATGATCCTCTGTCATTCCCTTTTGCCTTGATGTTCTGCCTCATCTTGGGCCCAGTGTAATGGCCTCAGCCAACAATGGACTAAATGTCTGAAACCATAAGATAGGCACACTAACACACTGTTGGTGGAGCTGCAGACTGGTACAGCCCCTCTGGAAAGCAGTGTGGAGAATCCTCAAAAAACTAGGGATGAGTCCACCATATGACCCTGCTATTCCACTCCTGGGTATCTTTCCAGGGGACTTAGAATCAGCACATTATAGTGACACAGCAATATCTATGTTCATAGCAGTACAATTTACTATTGCTAGGCTATGGAAACAACCCAGATGTCCCTCACTGGAAGAATGGATCCAAAAACCGTGGTACATTTATACCATGGAATATTACACAGCAATTAGAAACAATGATATTGCAGCCTTTGAAGGTAAATGGATGGCTATGGAAGAGATCATGCTGAGTAAAATCAGCTTAACCCAGAGAACTAAGGGTCCATTGTCTCCACTCATCTGTGGAGGTGGGGACTAGACCCTGGACAGTGAGAAAGTTGGTCTATTATCATGTGTTAAATCCAGATAAGATGCAATGTTTTACAACCTAATACTTTTTTTAGAGATATAGTGGGAAGGGGAAGGGTGGGATAAGGGAGGGTAATTGGGGGGGGCACTCCTGGGGGTAATTGCAAAATCCAGAATATATACACATTTTATATTATTTTGTTAAAAACTTGTATGGTTGTTCAAAAATAAAAAAAATAAAATAAAATAAATTTTTCCTCATCTAAGCTGTTCTTGTAGAATATTTTGGTCACAGTGATGAGAAACTGACTTAATGCAGAAGGAATCACTACTTTTGCTGAAATGCTAGCAACCCTGACTGTCATCGGGACCAGGAAGAACATAATCATGACCATTCTGGGGTCTAAGTTGTATGTTGCTCCAGGACAAAATTCTGGTGCTGAACTTAGGTGTTGTCCCTCAGCTTAGGCTCCTTAGTGGCAAACAAGGATCTCAGTGGCACACTTGTGCTCAGAGTCTTGAAAGGGTGTGACCCTCCTCAATTTCCCTCCACAGAAACAAAAACACAAGCTTCAAGATATTGGGCAGGGGGTGCTGTAGCAGTGGCTCCGCAGTATTGTGCTTGCCTGGCATACATGAGGACCCAGGTAGGAAACCCAGCACCACATATACAATTAAGTGTCAAAACAGTGAAAACCAGGTGGAAAACTAATAAAATTGATTCCTCCTCTCAAACATTCCCCCCCCCCAACTCTCTTTAAAAAAAAAAAAAAAAGATATTGGGTATCCATCATGGAAAGAAGCCATGAAGGCGTTACTGTCTTACAAACTGGAAACCAAGATACAGAGAAGTTACCTTGTTTTGCAGCTCCCGAACAACAAAGTATCAGAAGACTATGAATCAAGCATTTGTCCAGGGAATGGAACCACTGTGCCCCACAGCTTGTACATTTGCTCAGTGCCTGCTCCCCGTAATTTACCCCTACTATTTAACCAGTGCCTAGAATTGTGCTACTTGGCCCCACCACCTCCGCTCATCACTGAACTTGAGCCCAGACAGAAGTATTACTTCTATCCACCTACTGAGGCAGGTCATGACAGTCTCATGCAGTATGGTGGCTTATGCATTATAGTTCCTTTTTTTCTGTTTTTAAATTAATTCTTTCATTTCCTGCTCAAAGAACCTATAGTGAATTTTCAACACAAACATGCAAGTTCTCAAGATTTCACAGGTGAGGAAAAGTAAGATTTTGAGTAATTATCGGGAATGTCTATGTCACAAAAGCTAGTTTACTTTAGAATCTGAATTTAAATGTGATCTGTATGATTGTAGGCAGGCCTACTGGTAATGCAAGAAAACACCAAAGCAGCTTTTGTTGCTCAGACACTTTGTTATGTACATGGTGCTGGGGTTTGAACCCGTGTACTCACGCATGCTAGGCAAGCACCATAACCACGAGGCCACCACTTCAGCCCCATATTCTCACAGTTTTAAACAGGTTTTATATAAGCAGAGTATGTTCAGTGCCTTCCAACTACCCAGAGCTCTCCTCTCCAAAGTGACCTCCCAGGACTTTATATTCTGCCTCTCTCACCTCTCCTACCTCACCTGTCACCGCTGCCCCTTCCACTCCACACTACCGGGCTGAGCCATCTGCAGTTCCAAGAAAAGACAGTTGTCTTCTCTTATTTCCAGGCCTTTCCTTATACTTTCATTTCCATTTGGAACATTCTTATTCCACTCCATTTTTGTCTTTTGCCATTTTTCACAAATAATCTTAGCCATTATTACATTTAGGAAATCTTTCTGACTTTCCATGATTACAAATGAGTTACCTCTAATATGGCTTTCTCTTTCCATAACACTGTGCTGAGCTCTCTTTATAAAGACATGACTCACTAAAGGGTAAGTTATTACGTGGCTAAGACCTTTTCCAGCTGCTAGAAATAGGTCTGGCACATAGTATAAGTTCCAGAAATATTTATGAATGTAATGTTGAATGTTTGCTGTTAAAGATATTTTTAGTTTAAGAATTATCTACTTTTATATGAATTGAAATGGTGGCAATACAGACAGACATAGAGGGATTTAAACCATAATAATTATCAAGTTAAGTTGGGGCAGATTTGGAATGGCCTTGGGGCTAGGTTTTCTGTTTGCCACCTCCTGCCATAATTCACCTTGATCTAGGTTCCAAAGGGTTCAAGATTGGGACCAAATGTTCCATCCTCCCTTTCCCTCTTTCCCTCTGGTTCTGCCAGTGGGTGCATCAGATGGAGAGGAAGAGGCAGAGTGAGACGCCGAAGCATTTTTCTCAGCCACGTAACTACCAAAGTGTCCATCTCCTGTGAGGGTTGACTCTTACAGCCACCACTTCCACAGGCTCAGGGTGGAGGCAAAGCCTTTGCTGTCACTTGTGAATTTCCCTTTGCCCTTCCCTCCCTGCACCTTTGCGTTTCTTCTAAGTTTTTATTCCTAGTTATTTTAGTCCTACTCGACATTTAACAGAACCTCAAAGAGAGCAACCATACATCAAAGGATTTCAGAGTCACAAGCATATCGAAGAAATTTCGGTTTTTCCTCCAACAGCTTTCTTTCTTAGGAAATACTCTCGAACATTTTTGACAGGATTTTTGCAGAGCACAGCATGCTCAGTGCCTCCCAATTATCCCAAGCCCTCTTCCTCAAAGTTACCTCCCCAAGCCATCTTTCTGCAGGGTCCCTAATCCGTACAGCCTTATCGTTTGTAAGGTTTGGGCTTAATTCTGTTGAAAATGAGATTCAAGAATCCATACAGCTCAAAATATCAGCAGCAGGAAACAACCCACTACACTGCAAAATCCTTAGCAGCAGGACCCTTGCGTTGTTTGACGCCCTAACCAGTGCCTAGAGGAAGGCATGATGGACATAGCTCACAATGTGTCTATGTCAAATAAAGGAATAAATAGCCTTGAAAACAGATGGTTAAGGTTATGGAGCCTAAAGCTTTAACTTTAAGCAAGGGCAGACAAAGAATGCATTCTCAAAGAGCACCTAGGTATTGGAAATTGGGTGGCGAGTGGATAAGAAAACAGGTAGATTCCAGAGAAATCCGCAGCTTAAAGCAGGCAATCTAGATGAGCAATTCCCTGATAGAGCAGGACCTGAAATGGCCTCTTTATCCCAGAGGAGTTATGCCAGCTCTTACAGCCAGCCTTCTGCTGTGACCACAGATCACTCCTTCTCAGTGATTAAGTGCACTAGGACAGCGCAGCCGTGATCAATTATTGCTTTGCAATCCACCAGGACAGGCCTGGAATCGAAGGCAGCATTGTTAGCCAGGCTCCGCTCACCTCATCCTGCAAAGATGGGTCTAATAGCAAAGGTGGTTAACGTCAATAAGCTTTCCAAGTATAGGGTCTCTGAGGGTGCTTTGAGAATCAGGAAGGCTGTGAGACAAGTATAAGACACCAAACCGCACTGAGGAAGTAAAACAGGAAAAGGAGGAGAAATTTAAAAAAAAAAACCAGCAGCACTGCCGGATTTCCTGAGCAAGTTCTTCTACTTCCCCCTTGTGGCCAAATTTCCTTAGAACCAAGAATCTTTTTTCTCATTGTTTATTATTAATATTATTATTTGCTGGGTGTGGTGGCTCAGGCATGAAACCCCCTTAACTCAATAAATTGAGGAGGGAGAATCGCAAGTTCCAGGCAACTTAGACTCAGTCTCAAAACAAAAATTTAAAAAACAAGGGGTCCCAGGAATACCGCTCAAGGCAGGAGCACCACTGAGTTAAATCCCAGTACCACAAAATAACACCACTGAGTTAAATCTCAGTGCCACAAAATAACAGTTATTCTTATTTGGCAGATTATAAAAATAAAACTTGCCTATTTCAAAAGCTGTGGAAAACACTTTGGAGTGGATAGGTAGAATGCGTATGTCCATGTGTGAATTCTGCAACTGGGTTTTACAAATGAATTAATGTTTCCACAGAGGATTAAATTGGGCTAATCAAGAACAAAGTGGTCTATCCAGGAGCCTGACTGCTACAGTGGCAACTCACCCTATTTTTTATAGGAGAGAAAAAAAACCTCTCTATTTCACTTCCCACGGTAATTTAACTTATACATGATGGAAATGAAAGTTTAATCTGTATCACTGAACTACAAATTCTTCACTATTTTTCCTCTATTCCATGTTACCTTGTTCTCTTTCTGAATTCCTCTACTTTAATGTTCCAGTAGTTATTTCTTAAAATTGATCTTGTGCATCTCTAAAAATGAAACCCATGATCTCTATGGGGTGATCTTCCCACTGTTGTCCTGCTGTAATTGCTCTGTACATCCAAAGACAGAAGAGAAACTCCTCTTGAGCTTATGCATTAATTGCATACTTAAATTATTAATTAATGGGATATTTCAGAATTAGCAAATGCACCTTGCTTTCTTTAATCCATCCTACTTTTAGTGTAGGGAGAGACTATAGAGATTATAGAGCAAGAATATTTTCTTTAAAATTATAGTATTCAAAACTGCATTAGGGGCATATTTGAAAAATAAACTGCAAAATCATATGGAGCCATTCATAACATTATAATAATGAGGAAAGATAAAGGAATGGTTTATCTCTTTTACCTACACCAGAGAATCCTAATTCTCCTTTTCCAGCACTGCTGGGTATGTTTAACGTTGTCTAATTATCTCATTATATCTAAATAATAACTATAAAATACATTAATTAGCAAATTTAAAATATGTTATGTGGGGCATTGGAGGAGGTGTTATAGACAGGTAGATGGTGGAAGCATAAGACATAGGAGAAGTGGTTATCAAATGCTAAGTGTTTAATATTTAATTTTTTGGTGCAATAGGCCATCCAGTAAACAAGTAAAAGCCACATTGCTGCTTAGGTGTAATTCTTTTCTTTGCAACTCATAAGAGTCTGACTCTCAGCAAGTTACTTGTCCTTTCTAAGCCTCCATGCCCACAATTATGCTGATTACAACAAAATCTATTGTGAGGTTTATACAAGTCATGCCCTTAAGCCCTTAGTGTGAGAAAGGGTTCAACTGATGTTTGCTTTTTGTATTAGATCCTGAAAATTACCCAAAACTCACTTTAAAGAGAGCATCCAACAGCAGGCTAGCTGGTGGTGGTTATACAGTGACTAGGATCAAAGCCAGGAACATTCTGGACAGCATTATTTTTTAGATGATTTTCTGGTAATGAGATTTCTTTTCATACTTTTAAGCTTCAAAAAAAAAATACATCTCATACTTATATAACTATCTGTTTCAAAGGCAATTGCATATATTTTCTTATTCTCAGCCAACCTTAACTTTCTGCCACTGTACTCTCTGTAGAGTCCCATGGCTGCACTTGAATTTTGATAAAGTCCTCCCGGAAGAGACCAGTATGCAAACACCCACAATTACCAATGCAGAAGATGAAGCTTAGGCTTGAATCTGGAGAATCACTGCAAGTCCTCCCAAAGAGGTTGTAAGTTAAGTGTTCTACACTAATATTCAAATCATTATGAAAGGTGAAACTAAACTACTATGTACAGCATTTTTCTTTCTTTTTTCGTTTTTTTAAGAGAGAGGGACAGTGAGAGAGAGAGAGAGAAAGAAGCAATTTTTATTTAGTTTTTCTTGCAGCTTTCGTTGCCCTGACTCTTCAGTTGTGTACGTGGTGCTGGGGTTTGAACCCGGGTCCTCACGCATGCCATGCAAGCGTCATAACCACTGAGCCACTGCTCCAGCCCCAGCATTTTTCTGATTATAAAAGCAAAAGTATACGTAGACATAGAAAAGAAAATAATTCTTTTGTTGGTGAGAGTGGAAACAGGTCTGTTAATATTTTATGTATTTTGTTCCACTATTTTTCTGTGAATATTTATAGTTTTACTCTGGGAGTTCAAAACACACATAGAATTTCTAATTAATAAAAAAGTGAAAATATATGCACCTTGTTCCAGAGTCTTTCCACACAGTGGATGTGGTTATTTGAAATGCAAATGTAAATTGGTTTTGCAAATAATGATAACATTGAAGATCCTCCCACCCAGTATTAGGAGGCCCAAAGCATAGTTTTCTGTGTCCCTACAGTATTCTTGACATTTGTTTTGAATCATAACAGCTGTCTCGTTGCAACTATACTGTGAGCTCCTTGAGGACAGGATCCACAGATGTTCTGTCATGGAGGAAGGATTCAATGCAATGGGTAGGAAGGAGGACTCAGGCATAAGATTGCTCAGATTGGTTTGTTATCTCAGCTGTCCGATATTTGGAGAGTTAGCTTCCTTGTTGAAAAAATAGGGCACAAAAGGTTTTACACTATATAGGATCATATAATCCACATACGAAAAAGTTTATGCACAGTAAATGCTCAATAAATATTAGCAGTTATTGTTGTCTTTGTAGATCCAGAGCCCATCATTGAGTGTAGTATGAAGAAAGTACCCCCCAAAATCATGTGATATTTGTGAAGTTGAGACCCCCAAGTTCTTATCCCTGCATGTCTGTGACTGTTGCCAAGTTTTGATACATGTCAATTTCTCTGGATATTGGTTTTCTTACCTATAATATGGAAATAGAGAGCTTTGCATCACCAACCTACACTGAGCGTCACACAAAGACATTGTGTTCCAACACTGCATTTTCCTGAAGAATAAAACATCCTGCAAGAGGTCCTAATGAACCAAATAGTCCACATTTTTGAGACACATTGCCTGCCTTCTTTCCATAAAGCTGTGCCAGTTTTCAAACTTAGTAGAAGAATTTGTGTATTATTCACACCAAAATGAGATTGTTATTTTTAGAATGATTTTCCGGTTTGTTTTCTTCAATTCTTATTTTTTTAGTTGCATTTTGGTAGCATTGTTACTGCTGAGATTCAGCTTTCATTGTTTTAGCTTCATAATGTCAATTTGTGTATTAGGTCCATGTGTGGACTTTCCCTTCATTTTCTTTGAGCATTTTTCTACAGGACCATTAAGCGTCTCCTTGTCATTATGTTATTTCTCATTATATATAAAGGATATTAGTATATTTTACTTTTTAGTCATTACTTTGTTGAACACAGTAACATAAGACTGATTCAAAGTAAGAGAAGCCAGGTGCAGTGACGCACACCTGTAATCCTAGCACCTCAGGAAGCTGAGGCAGGAGGATTGCAAGTTGAAAGCCAGTCTCAGCAACTCAGCAAGATCCTTGTCTCAAAATAAAAAATAGACATGGCTGGAGATGTGGTTCAGAGGTTAAGCACCCCTGGGTTCAATCCTTCGTACCAAAATAAATAAATAAATAAAAATCCACACACACAAACACACACACACACACACAAAAACAAAAATAACAGAAGAGAACGGTAAACCACAAAGTTCTTCACAAATATTAGCTTTGTTTGTTACTTTTTAAAACAATCTCTACAATCTCTAAAATACTAAGCATAGACCAATACTCTTTCCTATTAGTCTTTATATTCTACTGGAGTTTATACTTGTTTTTAGAAGTGTGTCATTGAAAAATGAAAAACTTCAGATTTTAAAGTTGTTACCTTACTTTAAAATAATTTGCAGTTTGAAGCTTGAGTGAATTCTCACTGATTAAAGTTTAGAACCTCTTTAAAAACTTAATGAACCAAAAATAGTTTTTCTAATATTAAATACTATCTCAGTACAACTACTGGAAGCACTAGGGTTTGAACTCAAAGACTCTTTAACACTGATCTACCACTGAGCCGCACCCACGGTCCCTCTCCTCTTTGAGGGGTCTCACTGAGTTAAGAAGTCTGGCCTCAAACTTGTGATCCTCCTGCCTCAGCCCCCTGAGGAGCTGAGATTACACGCATACCCAGCTTCTCTTGGCATACCTTAAAGAAGTTTAGTATTAAAACAAAATAACATTTTTTACCTAAATTAAAAACACCATTTACTTTACTGAATATTAAAAGGTTTTAAAACATTTTGATAAAACAGGGTTGATTTTCGTTTTCCTTGGGGTTACCAAAACAAACAAAAAAATCTTAACATACAAAGAAAACACTCACCTTTATATTTTAAACAAACCATATAGTAATTGAGGGGCTACTCCTCAAACACTTCTTTTTGTTATGCAGTTATTTTTTTTAATCAGGTAGCCTTTAGGTCAGTGCTCTTAGGATTACATACATCTTTCTCTGTTGCCAGAACACAAGTGTTTATGTTTTTGTTATCCCATAGAGTCTTTTTGAGCTGTGAAGTAATATTAGTGTTTGTATTCCCAGAGCCAGCACAGTGCTTGGTCCACTATAGATGCTAAATTATATTTTACTCACTGAGTAATAATTAAGACATACAAAATCTAAGGCATGAATTTATCCTCTTCTCATTGCTTATGGGCAGAAGAGAATGATTTCAAAAATGCCAAGCCAGGGGCTGGAGCAGTGGCTCAGTGGTTATGGTGCTTGCCTGGCAAGCACGAGTACATGAGTTGGAACCTCAGCACCACATACACAACGAGGTGTTTGAGGAATGAAAGTCACATGAAAAAATAAAACTGCTTCCCTCTTTTTCTCTGTCTCTCTCACTGTCCCCTCTTTCTTAAAAAAAAAAGCCAAGCCAAGGGGCTGGAGCAGTGGCTCAGCGGTTTCAATGCTTGTCTGGCATGCTCAGGGATGCGGGTTCAGACCCCAGTACAACACACACAACAAAGTGTCTGAGCAACGAAAGCCAAATGAAAACTAAATACAATAGATTCTCTCTTTCTCTCTCCCTCTCACTGTCCCTCTCTCTTTAAAAAAAGAAAAACTGCCAAGCCAACATTTTCCAAATTGGGATTCCATGAAACAGTATTAAAGAAGATTATTATAGGTCTCCACATACTCAGGGAGAAAGAAGTTGAATATTTGGAGAACAGGGCATACTCTGGGAGATATGTGATTCATCTACATGCCTATGAAGCTTCTGAAGAGATGCTGTAGCACAAAGAGTAGGACTATTTTAGACATAACTCTTTCAGCTTCAAAAATAAAGGAGTTAGTTACCTGCTTGGTTTATTTTTAAAATTGCAATGCATATCCTTATGAACAAGGAGCAGAAAGCTACAAGCTGAGAGTCATTCAAGATAAATGAAATCATTAAAATAAGTCAGCCCTTCAAATCCATGGGTTCTGCATCTACACATTCAAGCTCCTTTAGACCCAAAAATTTTAGAAAAGCCAGGAGTGGTGGCATATACCTATAAGTCCAGGAACTTGGAAGACTGAGAAAGAAGCATCACAAGTTCAAAGCCAGCCTCAGCAACTTAGTGAGACTCTGCCTCAAAATAAGAAGTTAACGAAAGCGAAGGAAGTAAAGTCAAAAATCAGTGAATGGGATGTCATAAAGCTAAAAAGCTTTTGTACTGCCAAGGAAACAATCAAAAGAGTCAAGAGGTTTCCTACAGAAATGGAGAGTATCATGGACTTTGATTCCTCAGACAAGGGTCTCATATCCAGAA